>PVKS010008124.1:0-13258 GCA_004027875.1 Aplodontia rufa
AGAGCTAAAGGAAATCTGTTTCTTTAATTATAACCTCATCAAAAGTATGTTAATCATATGATTGTAGCACACGAAAGGTTTAGATTTTTTAAATGCCAAAACACAGGATCAGTGCACAGAATCACAGGATTATTTAGTAACAATTATATAAAGATGGTATCTATTGGTGCTCAAACAAGAGCTATGAGGACATTTTTAAAGAGAAAAGTAAAAACCATTGGTCATTTGTTTATCATTAGTAAAAAGTTATGAATATTGAGATGATAATGCAAAGCAATCCCCTTAAGTATACATTTCATTTAGATCAGAAATGATTAACTGTCATTTGATTAGAAACTAAACAGCCAGAGGTTTATAAAATAAATTGCAGATTGATATGGTTGTGATGTCTTAGAGAAGAACATGTCTATGACACAATCTAGCCATGGTTTAAGCTTGAAATTCAAAATGAAACTATCCGAAGCATCACCTTGTGCAACCTGATGATGAGTGTGTGAAGATAAGCGAGCAAGCATAGCTTATCAGTTGAGGTTTGACTATTGTAAAATAAAAAATAAATGCATTCTGTCATAATATAACCTGAGTGAGTTCACATGCTTTATTAGTTTTGACAGTTACTTTAAAATATTTTTGCCATATACCTTCAAGGAAGACTAACTTATTAAGCTAGAGCCCTTAGGAAGGCCCTAAAAACTTTCTCTAACTTATCTGGTAGAACAGCTCTGTTAAAAACTGTTCCATGGATTTGGTTGAAATAACATTCTCAGAAAAATAAAGACCACATACAATGATATGTATCTTAGATGATAATGCAAGTATTGAGTAGACTCTGACATGACCTTCATGAAAATATTTTACTGCTTTGTAAAACTTTTTAAAAGACTCATTTCTTCTTTAAAATTCAAACTATAGAAATTTAGAGTTAAAAATAAAAAGACTATAAATTGGTACAAATCCTTTATAACATGTTGAGAACAGAGTTAATAACTGGGCAATCTGTGAAAATAAACAATCTGGGTGAATAAGAGTGAAGAATGGGGAAAGGCAGTGGAGGAGTAAGACGAGAAAAGTACAGTGGTTCATTGTGTAATGCAAACAGGAAGAGAGAAGCAGCTCATCTCTAAAACTTCCTATGAACCTGAGGACTGAAATATTACATTTGCAAGGACTTCTGGGAAGAGCTGAAGTGAATGTGCCAGGAAAGCTATCCAAATGCTGTTACACTCAGAATTATTTTCCTAAAAATCAATAGATTCCAGAATGTGTTCTCTCTCCATTAATAGATTTCCTGTGATTTCTCTCAATTTATGTTAGATCCACTTACTTAATTTGTAAGAAGTTTGATGTTCAATGTATAAAATCTGTTTTTCATTATATTAAAATAAAGTAGAAATTTTAAAATACCTTTTGGTAGCTGCTAATGGGTATTCAAAAGGTATGAATTGCTACTTAATACTTGTATTTTTCCTTAGAATACAATATGAAAGAACCTACTTTACCCTTCTGCTCCACAAAAAGAAAAAAAGAAAGGAGAAAATGAACAAAAGAAAAATCTATGTTCTAAAATATTTTTTGGTAAATGGTATCTTAATTCACTTTTTATTGTTATAACTGAGGACCTGAGGCTAAGTCATATAAAAAATAGAGGTTTATTTAGCTCATGTTCTGAGGACTGGGAGGTCCAAGAACATGGCACCAGCATCAAGTGAGGACCTTCTTCCTGCCTCATAACATTTCAGAGAGCACATCAAGGGAAGACAAAGTAAGCTTGTCATGAAGAGTTCACTTTTGTGACAAAGTCACTCCCACCATAACTATTAATCTATTTCAAATTATTAATCCATTAATGGATTACCTCCCACATAACTCACTTCCAATTACTATTAATTAACCTATGAATTTGAGGATTGAATTTCCTATATATGAATTTGGAATCTATACTTTTTATGTTCCATATCCTTCTTTATTACTAAAAAAAACCTAATGAATTAAAATAAAGAACATAAAAAACAAATTATTAATAAATAATTACTCCATCATCTGAATCCTGTCTTCCCACTATGTCCATTCTACATTTAGTAAGAACTGTGGTATGGAGGAATATCATATATGAATTGCTACTTACTGCACACATTAGAAATTTACATTTCAGCTTCAAACTCTCTTTATTCCTCTTAATATTCCCTTAATGGTTCTAACTATAAACTATCCATTAGTAAAATATCTAGTATACAATTAACATTTACACATCAATTGAGTGAATGACTATTTGATTTGATTTCACTTGAAACCAAGGAGATGTGGAATAGAATGAAGTACAAACTTAAAATGTATATCTGTCAAATATCATTCTTTTGATTGTCTGGGATATCTAATATACACATGATGCAAACATATACATATGTGTGTGTGTGTGTGTGTGTGTGTGTATAAAACGTCTAAATTTACATCCTTCCTATAGTCTCGGAAAATAATATATATTAAAGATTTTAAAATATATTCTGAATTGAAACATTCTAGAAAGAAGTGCTTAAAGGTCATTCCAAGGCATTTACTGAATTATACCTATAAAAATCATAAAAGACTGTAGAGATTACAATAGCAGAAAACCTTTTGAACCAATGTTACTGCCAACTATAGTCAGAAATCTGAGTAAATTCTTTGAGTAAGCACCATCAAGGACTTGCAAATCCAAGATTCTTATTATAAGATAAACCAAGATACCAAGATGTGTATATGATATTTGACCCACTTTTAAGTTATTTGCCAATATGAATGCAGCAGTTGAGATGCTTAGAAGCTAAGAAGAAATTTGGAAGGCTCAAAGAATGGGGGAGGGGTGTGACCATGGTAAATATGACAGATTGAGACTCCCCCTCCAAAAAAATTACATCTTGGGAGGGTGACTAAAAAATAGAAATCCATTCTGGTAGTTGTTTTTATTTATCAAATTATTTTTTATCTCTAAATCAGCTCAAGTTACCACTAAAATTTTTCAGATGTGATTCTCTCAAATTGAATTAAAAATAAGTGAGTATAGACAATTGTAACAACTCCAACTTCTCAGGAAAAAATTAGGTGATAAAAATAGATACATGAGATTTCCAAAAATAGATGTGATCATGTAAATAGTTTGTCAAAAATCAAGTGAAAATTCTCAAATTGAAAAATATAATAAATGAAATTAGGGACTTCATGGATGATTTAAAGTTTAATTAGACTCATCTGAAGAAAGAATTAATGAACTGAAAAACACATTAGAAAATATATCCATACTGAAGCAGAGGAAGAAAAAGAATTAAAAACACAGAAAAAAAGGTAAAGAAAATAAGTGGTACATATGATTTATGTAATTAAAAAGTAAGATAGTAGGAAAGATAAAATGACAGAAACAGAGTTTGAGGAGATAATGCCTGAAATTTTTCCAAAACAGATGAAAGACATTTAGCTATAGATTCAAGAATTACTGAGAACTGCAAGCAGAATAAGTTCAAAAGAAATCACATCTAGAGTTCAGTACCTTTCAGAAATGCTATAACTGCTTGTATTGCACCAATTCTTCTGCGGGCCATAATTATAAACTACAGGCAACACATTTTTAAATTACTTGAAATCATCATAGAGTGACAAAAATAGGCAGAAACTACAATGGTCAATCTTTGAAAGGTGAGAACCAAACTGGGTGAAATCTACATTGATATAGTTTTTATCCATGGGGGTGTCTGTCCTCTGGTGTAGAGGACATGGGGTGGGCTAGGATCAAACAGAAAGAAACAGTCTTATCTGTTCAAAGTGTCAGAAGTAGGATAAGGGTAACTGCAGATTGAGGGGGAAATCCCAGGAAAAGAGGATTCTTAGATAATATTTCAAATCTATGCATGATTTCTCCTAAAATCCATGACTGATCCCCCAATGGCACATGGGCAGGAGAGATTCAAAGGAGCCCAGTGGAAAGCCAACGCTGAAGAGGTGTAGAAGCAGTGATTTCAGTTGCTGCACACCCCTGGGGAGATGGAAAATTTCAAGTTGGAATTCTGCCAAGTTATAGGGGCTTTGATAACTACTGTGGACCTCCCACTTTAATTCTAGAAGGATTATACTTTAAGAAAAAGACTATGTTCCAGGACTAAGTGTAAATCCAAGGCAGATCTTCCCTAAAAGGAGTAGAAAACTAAACCTCAACAAATTGAAAGATTTCTTCTTTTTTCAGTAATTTACCTGCTTGACAGAACAAAATCTATTGCTCTTCAGATGAAAACAGCAGAATAAAGGGCCTCTACAATATATCACTCCAAGTTTCTAGTACATAAAATTTAAAAAATCACTATACATGCCAAAGAACAGACACAGAAAAGTATGACTATAATCAAGAGAAATAAGTCAATATAAACTGATCCTGAGGTAGTTCAGATACTGATATTAGCAGAGAAGTTTTTAAAGGCAACTATTATATATATGGCCAAAAATTTAAAGGAAAGCTGATGAGCAGGTGAAGAAAGGACACAAAGACACTACAAAAAAAGGAAATTCTTAAACTGAAATGCAGTGTCTGAAACATGAAATTCACTGGGTAGGTTAATACAAGATAAGAGATGGCAGAAGAAATGATCCATGAACTTGAAACAGAACAATATTAATTATCCAACCTGAAGTTCAGTTAGAAAAGATTTTAAAAAGGGAATAGATCTTAAGTAATATGTGGGATATATGAAGCAGTTAATAGATATATAATAGGAATCACACAGGAAATATAAGTTTAAGAATAAATTATTTGAGGAAATGATGGCTGGAAAATTTGCAAATTTGGTATAAAACATCAACTTACATATCCAAGGAACTCAACAAATACCAAATAGGAGATCAAACTACATCTAGGCACAATCCTCAAACTGTAGCCAAAGGCAAAAGAAAATCTTAAAAATAAGAAGTTTTATCATCACCAGTGAAGGAATATGAAGACTGATTCTCAAAGAAATAAAAAAGTCAGAAAACGAAGCAGCTCTATCTTCAAAGTAAAAACAGCTGCTAAGCTAGAAAAGTAAGAGCAGTGGAAATGTTGTTTTAAAATAAATCTGAATATTTCTCAAACCAAAAATGGAGAGAATGAATCATTAGCAGAAACTCATCAAAGAAAATACTTAAGGGAGGTTCCTCACACAGAAGAAAATTAATCCCAGATGGAGACATGGAAATGAAGGAGGAATGAACAGTAAATATGTGAGTAAACTTTTAAAACATCGACTTACCAAATTATTTATTGTGGAGTTTAAAAAACACATATGTACAATTTTTAAGTTAAAAAAGACACAAAAAGCAGTTGTTGTTACCTGTACTTAAAGTGATTTGAATTCCTTAGTGTTGTCTGTTTTAGGACTAATTAGGAGTAGGTGTGATCTAAATGTTTATCCCCTCCCCAAAACAATCCTTGTGGAAATGCTAAATCCCAAGGCGATTAGATTATGAGGCAAAGCCATATAACTGGGGTTAGTGCCTGTTTTAAAGAGGCTCCATAGAGCTTGTTCTCCCCTTCCACCCTGTGAAGCTACCCTGAGAAGATGTCAGTCTATGAAAGAAGAGGGCTCTTACCAGACTGTAGCTCTCCTAGCAAGACAGACTTAGACTTTTCAACTCCCAAAACAGCAGGAAATAAGTTTTTCTTACTTATAAACAAAGGTATTTTGTTATAGCAGGTCAAACAGACTAAGAATATTTGTTTTCATTATAGTTAGACAATACAGATATCTATTTTGAGTAAAATTACCATATTCTATATAGCTTAATATTCAAGGGAAACTTTTAAATTTATAACATTTGTATACATGATTTGTTTCATATGTCTTATCTTTATTTTGGCCCTCTCAATATATATGTGTATATGTGTATATCAAAAGGGTGGAAATACACACACATATATATATATATTTATATATGTGGTTGTGTGTATGTGTGTATATATGCATATAGATAGATAATGTTCAAGAGTGTGGAGTTTACAATGATTTTAGGATATAATTAATAGCTTGAGTTTTAATTTTTTTCCTGACAGATCTGTAATATTGGTCCATCGTTATTTGTGAAAAATGATAAAATACGTTTTAAAAGCCATCCAAAATAAAGTATATTTTTTGGGGCAGCCAATGTGGTCCTAACTGGAAGTGTTTTGCAGGGATGAGATATAAATCCTGCACCTATAGGTGGTCAATTCTTTGGTTCCAGATTCAGGGAAGAATATCTAACAGACCCTGAATTACAGCAAGTGGGATTAAAAAGTTATCCTTATGATGCGGGTGTTGTAAGATGAGGCCAGATTTTCTGCTCCCTCTGGCAAATGCAGTTTGGGCTGGCTGCAGATTTCAGCACCAAAATAGCCCACTTCTAGTGTTTGCAGCTATTCCCAGTAAAAAGTGGGAATTTGGACTGACTGCAGTTTCCTGCAGCTGAAATAGTGTTAGCAGCTACCCAGCTAAGAGCTGGGTTTTCCCCACTACTGTTGAGTGGTGTGTGGCAGCTCTTGGTGTGGAAGTACACCCTGGGAATTCAGTGCCAAACTTCTGGGTTCTTGTCTCAAGGATATGAAGAATAAAATCCACGGACAACCTCAGAAGGGAAGAGTAAAAAGAGTAGGATTTATTTAAGGAAGAAGGGCAGAGTCTCTGAAAGACAGAGGGGGCACCTGGAAGTAGGATTCCCCTACTGGAGTAATGATGTTCATTAGGCCAGGGGTTATATTGGTTTGGGTATGAGCCTTTATTAAGATTTATGTAAAGCAGGCATTGAGAAAAGCACCAACATCATTGTTTAAACTCTGTGTAAAACAGGCATTGAAACTAAGCACCAAAATCATTGGTTAAAAATCTATGCGAAACAGGTAGCAACTCTTTCCTAGTTCCCATGGGTGTCCACCCCCACTTCTTAGTTTTCCCTGCCTTTGGGACAAAGGAGTTGCTCCCACAGGTGAGCCTCATGGTCTTTTGCTTTTGAAGGCCCTGAGCATGCCCATTAATGGCTCTCTACAGGCTAGCTTCTAGGTGTGCTTGAATGGGTGCTATGGTCCTGACTACCCAGCCATTTTACAATCTCTCCTAAACCGTCTCACTTTCACCCTGAAACTCCCCAGTTCAAGAATAGGTAGAACTCTGTGATAACAGTCTCCTAACTTCTGAAACAAATATAGACAGACCAGCAAAGTAAAAGTAAAAAAAAAAAAGACAAAGTGAGACATTGGAAAAGTTATGCAAACATGTATTTTTGAAAAAATATCACAAGAGCTTGAAAGAAATTACTTTTATAAAGTATGGTTATGAACTTGAAAAATATGAAAATTTTAGAAACCAAACATCTTCCCTCTTTAAAGTGCTGAAATAGTATGTTATATTTATAAGAAAAGATTAGATAAAAATATAAGTAAATGAAATCTGCAAGAAAATATAAAATTAACATTGTAAATAGTGAAAAGCATATTCATATTGTATATAACTAAATTAGGGATAGGACAAACTTGAGAAACACATGCAGAATAAGTTATGAAACAAAGAAACAAGTTTTTAAGGATAGTAGATAGGCAATAAGGAAATGGAAGTTCCAAAAGTGGGAAGAGAAAGAAAAGTTCAAAGAAGAAAGAACAGAAAGAATAGAACAGAACTTCAGCAGAAGAAAAATGGAGAATATAACCAAGAGGGCAGAGGTGACTTGGAAGTGGAAGACACTGTGCTGGTCTCTGCAGTGCAATTGTGAACAATGCAAATCATGAACAATTTACATTCAGGCTGGTGCAGAACAAACAATGTAGGGTATGACAATGAGAGTGCCATTAAAGAATGAAACAGCATAGAAAGTGACAAACAGTGGTGGCCACTTTATAAAAGTGTCCAGGAAAGCCCCATGATGAGACAATTCTGAGACCTGAATGATGTCAAGGACAGCATCACTGTATATGTTGACAGGGTTGTGGACCAGGAAGGTAGGGAGACAAATGTGAATTTTTTTTTTTTTTAAAGAAAGAAGGACAGTGAGAGAGAAAGAGAGAAGCAACGTTTTAGTTTTTCATATGACTTTGTTCCTCCAACACTTTGTTTTGTACGTAGTGCTGGAGCTAGAACCCTCAAACTGACACATGCGATGCAGGAGCGGTAACTGCCAAGGCACCAGCTCCAGCCCCCAGTTTTTAATTTTTTTTTCAGGGCTGAGGACTGAACTCAGGGCCTTGCGCATGCTAGGCAAGCGCTCTGCCACTGAGCGAAATCCCCAGCCCCCCAGTTTTTTTTTTTAAGAGTCAGGGACATTGTGTGTGTGTGTGTGTGTGTGTGAGAGAGAGAGAGAGAGAGAGTGAAAGAGAGAGAGAGAGAATCAATTTTTATCTACTTTTTCATGTGCACTTCACTGCCCCAATGCTTAGTTGTGTATGTGGTGCTGGGGCCTGAACCTGTACACTCCTGTATGCCTGGCAAGCACTGCAACCGCTGATCCCCCACTCCAGCCCCTGCTCCAGCCCCCAACTGTGAATATTTTTATTCTTTGGGTTAATATGATTGAAGAAAAATCCTATTAAAAGTTCCTATTTGTAACTATAGCACACTATATTATGAAAAATTGGGAGACTGAACAGTATAATTTAACGATATTGAAATATTTTTTAAGTTCTGTTTTCAAAGGCTAATTTCCTCTCTCCCTGTCAAAAAGTATATGGGTAAAGTTCTAAATCTAAGGTATAATTTTAAATTTTTTCTTTATTTTTGCCAGCAATATAAATTCAGAAACGATATATACAAGGCAAAAATAAGAATAGAATTTGGTAGTTTAATATTCATCTAAGTTTACAAGTTTTTTCCATATATTATACATTTTAATGGAATATTTGGTAAAATTCTTTGTTCTGACTTACAAAAAGTGAAAAAAAAAATGCAAAATGGCAGATCTAAATCCTCCTGAGGCACAATCACTATTTTATATCCTGCAAATAAAATGTGTAAAAGTCAGTACACATTTACTCTCCTGATGGTTAATTGGCAATAACTGGAAACACCTTGGGTGACTGAAATAATTTTATATGAATTACATTTAGAATTCACAGAGGATGTCTCCATTCAGCCTGGAAACCTCAGCCACAGCATCTGTCCTATGAAGGCTACCCTCTACCCCATCCTCAGATTTCTCTGTGCAGAATACCATTTGCCATCCTCTTTGCCTCCATAGCACCTATTCCATACTCCATTCCTTGTGCTAAATTGTATGGTACCTGTTTACCTCTTTATTACTTCCTCTCTCTCCTAACAGTAAACTGTGAGAAATTTTGTTTTACTCATCTTTATTTTCCATCCTTAACATAATGCCTAATATTCACACATTGATTGGACAGATTTTTAAAAAATCAATTTTGTGAAATTACATTACTAAATTGAGCAAGATTAACCTTGCCCTAGACTACAACTAGACCAGCTTGTTCACAGCTCAGTAGGAGAGAAAATGAACACATGAATTGTTAGTATATGGAGTGATTGAGGTGAACGCATATAACAGGTCATGCAGTGATTAACTTTGGCTGAAGTTGCATTTCTGAGGAAGTAAGTCTTGAGCCAAGTTGTTCAACAAGAATTAGGTGTTAACTCTGCTGGTGATGTGCTAGATGGCTAGAAAATACAAAACTGAATAGAAAGAACACTTACCTCCTCTCTGAAGATTCACAATCTTGAAGTAAAAGTGTGAGAATGACATAAGTAGTCAATAAAGGTAGCAAAGCTGATGGCCTGTTTGCTAAATTGTGAAAATATTGAGTTCTTCCATACCAGTGGTAAACAGCAGCTACTCCATGGACCCTTCCATTTATTCCTTATTCTACCTTTCCTCAGTACTCCCTACATCCCTCTTCCATGACCCTCAGACTTCTTGGGTGGTAGTAACTAAAGAGTCAAAACCCCTAAGCACTAAATATTCTACGCATAATCTCAGGAAATACATTTTGTCAAGGGGGGGGGGAATTACAAAACATGAAATAGCTGTGAGTATTCAAAAAAAATGCAACCAGAACATACATGAAGTTCAAATTGGAGAAGAGGGGAAATGGAACTTAAGAATTGGAAAGGGCAATGAAAATTCATTCCAAGATTTTAAGCAGAAATACTTTTTTATTTGAGAGAGAGAGAGAATCAATTTTATTTATTTTTTCATGTTTATTTTTGTTTTTCTGACACCTAGTTGTATATTTGATGCTGGGGTTCAAACCCAGGTACTCAAGCATGCCAGGAGAGCGCTCTAACACTGAGCCACAACACCAGCCTGCAGATCTGCTTTTAAAAACAATAATTCTGATTGACCTTAGTATAAAAGTGTTAGATTGTTTATTGAATTGAGCTATCATGTTGCTAATAAATTATTAATAGAAACATATGCTCTCGCTATGCGTGTGTGTGTGTGTGTGTGTGTGTGTACATATGTATTTCTATTGCTCTTTCAGTTCCTTCCTGCTAATGAGACATTAGCATGTACATCTGCAAGATGGCTTGTCATTATTTGGGATCTTGTCTGCTGATGAAACAGAAGAAAAGAAGACTAGACAGAGGGAATTGATCTAGAGACTGTTTCCATTAGCACAAACTTCTAACCAGCAAGAAGGAAAAAGGATGAAGGACTTCATAAATACTATGGACTTTGCAGGGAATTTGTCCTTTATTTGTACAAATTACAGAATCTATTATTCTATTCTACTCCCCTTGGTGATTTCAGTATTATAGACATGGACACTGAGAAATCATTTGGGGGAAAAATCAAACTCAGTTGATCTGGAGTGATTTTTTTCCTCATTTCACTGAGAAATTTTCATTAAAAAGAGATTGAATGCTGATAAATGGGTTTATTCATCATTTTGAACAGGCATGAGATCATGCAGAAGTTTTGGTTTTAAACTGGCCAATGAAAAAGGCTTGATTGCTTTAAAGTATTGATAGAATTGGTTCTCCATTATTTAATTCCTTGCTTGTATAAAAGACAATATTCCTCATTAATGGATGTCTAGTTAAGTGATAATTAAATACCAAAACAAGATCTGAACAAATCATTGTTTTATTCTAACATCACAGTTTACTGCCAGTTTATCTGGCAGTCACTGCACTGTACATAGTATAAATTACAATATAATTCCTATTATTAAATGTGTTTTTCATATTCTATCTTAACAGCAAATGATAAATTATTATCATTGAATATTAATTTTCAAATCTTTCAGGAGCAGGCACAAAATCAAAACCCAATCAAAAGATTAAGTACATACAACAAGATATCAACAAATCAAGGTTACCTCCTTTAAGACGTATAGATGTGAAATTTTTATATTCCTAAAGATGCATTTTGGGGGCAATAAACAAGAGTACTAAAATTAAAACAGAATCTGGTGTCATTTAATACTGTTTAATATTTTAAAACTTTACAGATCATCTTAATGTGATAATTGTTTCTTGCATAACATCACATTGCAGAGAGCTTTACCCTTTCTGACGCCCCCTCCCGCTGTAATCGTGTCTCCAAGGTGGGCAGCCCTGGGGAGTCATGTAGTCATTCCTCTTCATTCTTAAGCAGCAAGCGCTCTGGAGGAAGAACCGATTCCAGTTTCTGCCAGCGTTCTGGAGGCCACAGGATATGGGTGGCGTGGGCATGTAGAAGTCCCAGGGAAACCTGAGTTCATGGAAAGCACAAAGCAATGAAAAAATCATTTTTAAGAGTCATCATCAATATCTTGCGAACAGAATTTGATCCATGTCTGACATTCCATAGAAAGGTGCTAATGATTAAAACAGTCAACACTTACCTGGCATTTTTCCAGGTGTCTAATGTGTATACACTCCTTTAATACTTTCAGCAATCATTAGGGGCAGGTAGTTATTATTTCCACATTATTGATGAGAATAAAATTCCAGAGAGATTAAGAAATTTGTGAAAAGTCACATGTTTCCAAGAGCTGGAGTCTGGCTTCAGGACCAGGAAGGTCAGGCCACAATCTTAACCTGTACCCTTAAGAGCTTGTTTGTATAGACTCAGGAAACATAAATCTAGTTTACAGCCTCAGAATTTCTTACAGAGTTCCTGTATCTGAGAGATTTGTTTTTCAAAAAAATCATTGAGACTAGAAAAATTCACATTTTGCTAAAAGTATTGCCATAATCCTGGATGAGCAGGAAGAGTTCGGTCTGAATCCGTGTGGCCTCATGCAAGGGAGAGCAAACGGAACAACATGGAACCAGCCAGCACTCATGGAGAGTGAGACCAAGGGGCAAGTCAAACATGGTGAAGAGGAAGCTAATGCAAGTAAAAGGTCATGGCAAATGTAAGGAACCCCCATCAGCAGAGACAAGCAGTGATCCCCCAGGAGGGAAGAGGAGGCAAGTGGGAGAAACTGCCTGGAGGAAGCATGGCTGAGCCCAGAGGCAGAAAGGCACCCTTAAATATCTTATTCTCCCTAAAGACATCAACTTCAGCAAGCACGAGAGAGAGTATGACACATGTGTTTAAAATGCAGATCAAGGCCACATCCCTAGAGCTCACCTTCCAGTGAGTCTAAGGTAAGGCCTGGAAACTAGAAAAAGAGAATTAATTATTTTTTCATCTGATGTTTTGTTTTTCCTCCACTTGTGTATGCATTGCTGGGGATCAAACCCTGGTCCTTGTGCATGCCACTCTACCACTGACCCACCTCTCCAGCTTCGTTTGTTGTTGTTTTGTTGTTGTTCTTGGGGATTATTTTAATGGTACTTAGAAATTTACAAGACATTCACTTTTAGGCTATATTTTTTGAGTGCCAGCTATAAATCAGATACTATATATCCATTTTATTCATCAGATTAATTTTAAATGTTTTTCCTATTAAATGTCCACAGAGATTAACACACGAATGTTGATTTATATGAATTTAAAATGTCAGATTGCCCAGACACTCAAAACAGAAGCTGAATGTCGTCCAGTAGAGACTTCCAAAAGATAATCAGAAATGCATACAGAGTGGGTAAAAAATAATAAAAAAAAGAAGAAAAGAAAACCTTAATAAACTGAAATACTAACAAAATAAGTCCAAAGGTTACAAGAAGCCTGTGGACTCGTTAAAGGATTTCTTCTTTGACTTATTTGAAAATCTAAAGAGTAGAAAGATTTAAAGTATAGAAAACTACTCAGTGAACCAAAAGTCAATAGTCATTTACATTTTGCTGCATTCATTTCTCTTTGTATGTCTGTATATATGTATATATGTTGATACATACTTTTTTCCTTAGCCATT
>PVKS010008124.1:13358-59640 GCA_004027875.1 Aplodontia rufa
ACAAGCTTCTAACGAAATAATATATATATAAATTCCGAAAATTAGATTTAACCCCAAGAGCCCCCACCCCAATTATCCATCCTTATTCCTCCCTGCCCCTCCTTCCCAATACATCTCTACAAATGCCTTAGGTTGTATGACATTACATCTTATCTGGCTTGCTAAGTTTTTAACACTGGCCTTGAACTTCAATCCTCTTGCCTCAACTTCTTGAGTTAATGGGATTACAGGTGTGTGCCACCACACCTGGCTAAAATGTTTACTAGTACTATCATATTACTTGTTATACAGTCCATATTCAAAGTTTTCTAATTGTCCCAATAATATCTTCTATAACCATTTTATTTTTAAAATTGCATTAGGTGGTCATTAGCTTTCTTCCATTTCCATTTACTTTACTTTAACTTGAAATCCAAGAGAATTGCATTGCAAAATGTCCCACATCCAGCATTGCCTGATATTTTCCCTTATGAATAGATGCAAGTTAAAACATTCTGTCAAGAAGAAAACACAGGGGTTGGAGCGGTGGCTCAGTGGTTACAACGCTTGCCTGGCATGTGCAAGTACACAGGTTCAAACCCCAGCACCCACGTACACAGCTAAGTGTCAGAGCAACGAAAGCCATGTGAAAAACTAAAAATAAAGATTGATTCTCTCTGTCTCTCTCTCCCTGCCCCCTCACTGTTCTTCTCTCTTTGAAAAAAAAGGAGAAGAAAACACAGTTGATATTGTATTCATCCCATTCTATCACATTGGGAGCATACAATTTTTTTTTGCCATTGTTGTAATGCTAAGTTTGAGAGCTTAAGTAAGATGATGATGAGCATCTTTCTTTATTTATAAACAAATATTTTTCTTTCATCATTAGTAAGTAATCTATGGGACATTTTGAAATAGGATAAATATCCTGCATGTCAATGATATTTCATGTAATGGTTTTATCATCTTTAAACAACCCTGTCTTAATTACTTTTCACATCAGAGATCACAAAAATAGTAATCTTACTCTATTATTTCTTTTTTATCTACTAGCTGGCATTCTTTCAAAAATTATCTTCTATTTCTCTCGACCCTAAACTCCTTCTGTTTTAATACCAAGGGTGTGCTTGTTAAGTCAGAACTTGTTACTATCTTTTGTTTGTTGGATGCTCATATATCCTAAGTTTGGCCAGTGGGATTACTGTGTCCTTTAGGCAAGTCACCATCAGCCTTTTTTAAGCCCTTGCTGACTTTCTGGCCCCACTAGTTGTTGTAGGCTGACCTGTACCTTATATCTGTGTCAGCTGAACTCAGTCATTTTCTTAAAGTGCCTTGGTTTCTTTTAGCAAGAAATTCCATTGAGAAACCACCATCTGGTACTAGGCATGCTCATTGATCCTAGAATGTCAATAATCAATGCTATTTCAAGTAATAAACAAAAAAATCCAGCATCAAAAGGCTCTTCTTCAGTTTCTCCATTTTATATTTTATCTCCCTTCTTTCACAGTGAGTACCCTGGTTCCACACAACTTTAACACATTTACTTATTTACATGTTCCTAACATATATGAAAAATAATTTCATAGTGACTATGCAATAACCACTACCAAGAAAAATATTTACTGACAAAACTCAAGATTTCTTGGCAATTATTTTGCTTCTTGTATTAGTCCACTTTTTAAAAATTAACTGGGTGAATTATAAAGAAAAAAGGTTTATTTTGGCTCATGGTTCTGGAGGTGCAAGATCATGGGGTTGCACCAGGTGATGGCCTTGCTGCTGGCGGAGTCCTGAAGTGGCACAGGTGACGCATGGACATGTACCTGTGTAGTCTCTCTTTCTCTTTTGATATGCATCTGTTCAGCCCTGGGGCTGCACCCCAATAACTTCTAATCCTAATCACCTCCCAAAGGCCCTCCATGCAAACACCAAGGTTGGATTAAGTTTGTATCCTGTTAAAACCTCACAATGGGTATTAAACTTCATGAGTGCTGGAAGATAAACCATTTTCAAACCATAGCAATCATTTTAAGAATGTTTGGTAGAGTCCTATGTTCAAAGTTAATTTGAATCAATTCTCTTTTTTTCCTCTCAACTGTAATAATGTTACCATTTCATAAACCAATTCATTTGTTTCTATTTATATTCAATTTTAGAATTTGCTTTTGTTTTTCTTTTTTGTGTCAGCTTTTTTGATGTATAAACATTTACAGGGCTCAAATGTCAAAATAATTTCAAAATGGTATAGTAAGCAGAATCATGCCTCCTCTTCCTCACTCAAAGGTGTCCACATCTGAACTGTCAGGAGCTGTGGGTATGTTGTATAGCAGGGCAAAGGGGAATTAAGGTTGCTAAACAGTTAATCTTAGGATAATGAGAGTATTGTGTATTATCCCAGGAGCTCAAATGTTCATACAGGGGTCCTCAAATGTGAGAGAAGGTAACGAGAGTATAATCCAGAATATCCTAAGTAACAGTGCCCACCATGTTAACTGACAGCATATACTTGCCTAGACCTGAATCACTCAAAACATACTGCAGTTTTTATTTACTTTTGTGTGGGGGCTCACCTAAATTAAGAGAACAGCCGCAGTAACCCTTTTTGGATTTGATAGCTGCTACTCAATTGCACCTCAAGTCTTTACTTGTTTTTTGAAGTTGTTTAACTTTTTCACAAGGGTGCTTTGCCATTTTTTTTAACTTGGCAGAACTCTTGCCAATATATGTGCTTGCTTGCTTCTTCGATTTTGGAGCTCAGTTTCACACACAGTGATTCAACTCTGGCTTTTTAATCAACATTCATTTTACTGAAACTAATCTTATAATTATTCTATTTCAAATATTTATTGAAGAGTCTACTCTCACTTCCTGAAAAATTAATCTTCACAATTATGAATTATAATGGTGAAAATTCTATCCGATGGATTATAGCAATATTGCTTTACAGAATGATGTGGGAACACAAAATTTAGGGTTTTTAAAAAGTATTTGAAAGGGTTGGAGTGGTGGTTCAGTGGTTGGAGCACAGGCCTGGCATGCATGATGACCCGGGTTCAAACCCCAGCACCACATATACAATTAAGAGTCTGAGAAACAAAGACCAGATGAAAATATATATAAAATTATTCCTCTTTTTTTCTCTCTCGCTCTCTCTCTCACTCTCTCTTTGAAAAAAATATATTAAAATTAAATATATTAAAATAATATATATATAATATATATATATTTTTTTTCTATTCATTTTCTTAGTTGTGTTGTCTTGGGTCTTTATTTTTTGCTGATATGTGTATAGACTTCCAGAAAGTATAATATAAAAGGATATAAAAATTCAGGAATATATGAACTTTTTCAAAATTTAAAGTTATGTTTCAGGTACAGTTGCAGTCTCCACATTTGCTGTATTAGTTAGGGTTTTCCAGAGAAATAAAAGGAGATTTACGTAATATAAGGAAATTTATGTTTGGGAATTAGCACATGTCATTGTGGAGGCTTGGCAAGACCAAAATCTAACGCGGCACTTGTTAGACAGGAGATGGAGGACAAAGTTGGAGTTTGAGACAGTCTGCTGGCAAACCAGGAAGGGTCAATGTTGTAGATGAAGTGCAAGGCACCTGTGGGTTCTTTCCCTCTTGCTCGGGGCAGTCTTCAACTGATTGGAGGCCCACCCACACCACAGAAGATAATCTGCTTTACTCAAAATCCACCATTTTAAATGTAAATCTCATCCAAAAACACTCTCACATAAAAATCCAGAATAATATTTGACCAAATATTGGCACCACAGCCCAGTCAGTCCAATTGACATAAGAGATTAGCTATCCTGCCTGAGAAATTGAGTTCTCTTCCTCCCACTCCTCTTTGTTTACAGTGTTGCACTCAGTGCTTGCCGCATGCAGGGCAGTGTTTGGATGATGTACATGAACAGATTCATTTAATTCTCACAATAACTGCTGGGGCAGGCGTATCACCTCTACTTCATTGTTGAGGAAACCTAGGTACAACAATATACTTTTTTGACCTGAGAATCCACCAAGAATTCTGGCTCTAGAATATCTCTATCACAATTTATCATCCAAATAAGACACTTCTGATAGTCAAGAGGGGCACTATTTTAATTGTCAGGATACTAAGAGGAAAATGGGCCAGGGATGGGCAAATCAGGATGTGGTTATCCTTCTCATAACGCTTCTTGATCCTGCTAGACCCCACGTCTTATCCTGAGAAATTTATCAATTTATCAAATTAAAAGAAAGCCTGTTGTGATGAGCTAAAGTTTGTATCTCAAACTTATTTACATATATATGCATATATATGTATGTAAATAAAAGTCTATTGTTTTGAGCTGAAATTTGTCCCCCAAATTTATATATTGACATCTTAAGTTAGTATATAAGAATGCAACTATATTTGGAGGTATGTCCTATAAGGAGTGATTAAGTTAAAGTAAGACCCTATCTAACATGACTGGTATTCTCATAAGAAGAGAAGATTAGGACACGGAGAGACATCAGGCATGCATGCGGACAGAGGAAGGACCAAGTGAGAACACAGCAAAAAGGAGAACATCTATAAGCTAAGAAGAAGAAAACAGATCTGCTGATCCCTGGATCTAGGACTTCCAGTACCAGAACTATAAGAAAATTAATTTTTGTTGTTGAAGCCACTCAGTTTGCAGTGACTTTATTATAATAGCCCTAACAAATTGTGCGCACATGAATATAAAAAAGTAACATCAAGCTAGAATTAAGTTTCACAATATGTCCCGATCTTCACTCAAAATAGGGACAAAGAACATTTGAAAAAAATAGGAAACATTCTGTTATTAAAGAGAGATGATTACTCACATACAACTCTTTTGATAAGTTAAATGCCTTGACCAACTGCTATAGTCTGGCTTTTAATTGTCCTCCAAAGGCCAATGAATAAGAGGCTTGTTCCATTTTCTGTGGTTTTATTGGGTGGTGGTGAAACTTTTAAGAGGTGGGGCCTGATGGGAGTTCTTCTGGTTACTGGGGTGTACCTTTAAAAGTCTTGGGATGCCAGCCCCTTCCCTTACCCTGTTTTTCTCATCCCAGCCAAATGGTGATAGGTTTCACCATGGACTGTTGTCAAGATATACCTCTTACAATAACTCTGTTGTCCCTAGGGGATCCTGAGCCTGCATATTGGTAATTAGAAATGCAGAATCATAGTCATCAAATTATTAATTTTTAGAATTCACCTCTATTACTTCCATTTTAAAATTAGATATATAATTAGCGATCTGTAAAAATCAAACATTGGCTAAGGTCTAATTCTTATTTTTTAGATAGAAACAGAAGTTTTATTTTTTTCTTGCATCCAAAGTATCATTATATACATTACCTGAATGTTGACCTCCCTACATTAGAGGTAGCTGGTGTAGGAATCACCAAAAGTATGAGCTGGAAAGTCATCAGTGATATCAGTGGACCTGTTCATTCATCTACAAAATGCTAAGGAACCACATGGACTAAATTTTCACTGAATTGCTTATCTTTGATTGAACTGGCTCCACTGAGAAGTTATTTTGGCATCTGCTAGACACAGCTTTCACAAGCTCAGCTTTTTCTTCAGGTGCCAGGGGGACAGGTGCAGAGATTTCCCCTATTACCTTACCTAGCCCTAGTCTAGAGAACGTGCCTCCACTCCTCAGCTTCAGGACACCCTCTCTGAGGGTAGGGATTGCAAGGATAAGATGAGAACAAGCAAAGGAAAAAGAGTCCCGAGGTGGAACAGAGGAGAAAACAAAGGAAAGTATATAGGGAAGGAAGAAGACTGCTGGAGGGAGAAAAGACCTTTCCTAGAAGGTGTTCAGAATTAGAGGGTCTGAAGAGGATGAGAGAATGAGATGAAGCACGAAACTTCTAAGTTCATCTGATTAAAACGTTTACTAAGTAGGAAAAACAAACACATTTTATCTGCACTATTAGCAAATAAAATCTGTCTTTGATGAATTTACTGAGCAGTGTAAAAGGAGAGATTTCCACATAAGCAAATTAGTAGTCAGATGACATTTATTTTACAATATTAAATTACTTATAATTATGATTTAAAATCAAATCAAACTGGAAAAATATACAAATGTTGAAGAACATTGTTTTAAAATAAGTACTGATTTCTCAAAGTTTAATGAAATGTCAGTTTTTGAATGAGACATCCAAAGTCCTTCACCGTCACATCTTTCCAAACATCTTCATGATTCTCTCACCTTTCTTAAGAGAAACGGTCATAATTCTTTAGAAAACATTATTAGTGACACAAGGGCTTCCATAATCACTGATGGTGTACCACGATGGACAGCAACCCCGTTCCTACCAAAGAACTGTGACACAATCTCAATTTTTTTTTAAAAAAGGTACAATATAGAATTTAAAATTCATGTGCATGTGTACATGTAATAACATATTTTTTGTGTTTAAGCATCTTCTTAGGAAATCATTTTAATATATTATAAAGGCTGAGGAAATTGGTTTGGATTTCTCTGGTGACTCTCATTTGCCTCCAAGGAAAATTAACAAGAATAAGGCAGGAGAGCAACTCATGACAAGTGATTCCCCAGTCCCCTGCAGTGGATCCTCAGTGATGGCTTGGGTCACTGATCATCACTCTAGCTACCTGTCTTCTTCTCAGACTGAAGTTTCCAGAATACAACATCAACGTGAACTTGCTCAATGTGAGTGGACACTTCTCAATGCTACACTGAGGAAGTGCTCCAAGTCTCTGGACTGGGGTAACAAAAAGGGGGTGTTGTTCTTGAAACCACTGCTGAGACCAGAGCTGTGAGTGGTCTAGGGAGAGTGAGGTTACTGAATTGAAACCCAGAACTTCACCTGTAACCTCTGCTTTGATAATGTGCATTCAAGGTGCTGCCACAAGTGGAGGGGGATATCCTGACAATGCAGATACTGTCTTCCTGGATCCACCTCTTGGTTCACCACTTTTTGTTCATTTTTTTTTTTGTCATTACACATCAACAAAACAATACTAAAGGCACATTTTCAAAAACTACCTAAGAGACTAAGAGAAAGAGAGAACAACAAGATAATCCTTTAATAGCACAAAAGCAAGCTTTCTTTAAATACCAACAAAAACAGATGTACAGTCTAAAAAAAATCAAACAAAATAAAGGCAGGCAAACACAAATGTCACACAGAGAAATGAGCAATCACACTGTTCAAAAAGTATTATAAAAAAGATATTTTTTTAAAAAGACTGTAGAGTAGAAACAATGGTACCTACTTTGAACATGAATTAACATATCCAGGTTTGAATTTTTCATCGACATATTTTGATACAGCAGGCAAGGTTCATAAAGAGAACAGAGTTAGCCTACCATCCATTTCCACATTCCTGAAATGCTTATCTGCACAGCACTGAACAGATAAACACCACGCCTGACAAACAAAGACAGGTACAAAGAATGCTGCCATCCTAGTAAGTACTGACTTGTAGCTACACAAAATCAAGCTGAAAGGACCAAAGCTTCAGTTCTTTGGGTGCCTGAGGTAAACTGAAGAAGAAAAATAGGAAAAGCATCAAAACTCCTTAAATCTAAATTTTGGTGAGCAAAAAGAAAAAAGTCATAGATAAGCAGATGGATAGTAATGGAAGAGGGGAGAAGGGAGGTTCTGGAAAAATGGAGACATAGGTTAGAACAAAGAAGGAGGAGCTGCAGATGACGAAAGGCACAGGGGCAGTAGTGGCACAATGTGGAAGCTTTCTTTGTGGGCAATGAAACATCTTTCACTGCCCTCTCTGGTACCACCACCCTCCTGAGGGACCCCAGCAGCACATCAGTTCTGTGAACAGATGACATGCAGAAAAACCTCAACCTCTTTGTCTTCCTCCCCTCTGAACTACCAAGAGTAAGGGGCCTCACATCAAGGAGCATTTCCCTTAGATGGGAATTTCTTCCTTCCTGAAGGGCTGTAACAGGCCCACAGTATCCAACAGGCAACTCCAAAATCTAAGAAGCATTTTCTCTTTCTCTCTCTCTGTCCCCACCAACACACATTTTGCAAAACTCTGGTAGCAAGACCTGAGTGACTCCCCTGAGCTGTTATGAATGACAGACCTCATTTATTGACAAGGTGCACCAATTCATCAGTTTGGCTGCAGAAGCAGTAATGTGCTTGATTATAGGAGCTGCCCCACATTGTGCTGGGAGTATTATCTTATGTAAGGTACAGGCATTGTTATAGACAGACACTCACATCACATTCCAACAGCTGAAATGTTGGATTTCTGATACAGATCTATCTCTTGAGGTTTTAGATATAGCATTATGTCTTTAAGGATCTGCAACAGCAAACAAGTACCAAGGAGAATCAATGTAATCAGAATTAGGGGCTTAATTCTAGGAGAGACAGCACTCTGCTGGATGCAGGAAATGTACTGAAGATATTAAACATGATGCCTATTCTCTAGGAACTCATGATCTACTGGGAAAGACAGATGTTTAAACAAAGTATTAAACAAATCTGGAATACTGGACATTCAGAGGAGCCCAGGACCTTGGGAACAGAGGGTCTGGCTAGACTTGGAAGGGCTCCACTGACATTCTTCCAAGAGGACTCCAAGGGCTGCCAGAGACTTCAGTCTCCTGAGGGTAGATCCCCACCCATTATATTCACTGCCAGATTTTTATCTAGAACATTTCTCCTGATCCTCCACTTTATTTAAAAGGTGAGATAATACGATAGTTTGATACAATGTAATATTTTGTCATGCAAAAGTAAAGCCATATGCTTTACAAAAGATTCAAAATGATCTCTCTTTCAGAGACCTCATTCTAGGACAAGTGTTTTCCTTCATTACCAACAATTTTAACTTTAATCATTTCAAAGCAATTTTCCTGTTCAAGACTTAGCTTTAATCAGAATGCATTTTCAGGTCACTTCATGGCCTCTTCATGATTCTCTCCAGATAACTACAGAATCACGCATAATCATTCTAGTCCCCCAAGACACCCTCAGTAAGTAGTGAGTTCAACATTTCATGCAAAAATAGATACCAAACAGGCCTCTAGGGGTATCTTCAGCTAATTTTCATGAATTAATTTCCCAGGATTAATGTTTATGCACCCGTCTCTTTACCACATAATCAAATCACTGGAGTTGAAGTGGTCTGGCTCCTTATTTTGCAGCTTGATTAAGCAGGTGATGAAATACTTGAATATAATTTGGATAGTTAGTAACTCAGAGCATTCCCAATAATCTGTGGTGAGTGGGTGACATTACTGACGGAGGTCTCATTGTCTCCTGTGTTCTCTAGTAGCTGATGCCCTACATGTTGTTGTATTTTTATGTAGGAAATAAAACTGCATGTAAATACACAAGGAGAGAGGTATAAAGCTCTTACTGTTATTGATATTGCCTTAAACCATGTTTAGACCAATGGGGCAGGCAGCCATTGAGATGGGACCAGCTGCCATTAGAGAAGGACGGTTTGCAATGGCATCCAGCACCTCCTTGCTGCTGTAGTGGATGCAGCCGTTCCTCTGCTGAGGTCACCCTATTCATTTTAGTTGGTTATCTAGCTTCAAGTTTCTGTCCAACCACCTCTTCCTACTTCCATTTCCTCTTGTATTCTTTTCAAGTTGAAAATCAGAAGACTTATAAATAAATAATCCATACCAGAGGTAAGAAAATTGAGGCTCAGAAATACAACTTGCCCAGAAAGTTGGAGTTGGGATTCATATCCTAGTCCTAGCTCTTATTCAAAGCCCTATTCACTATACCTGTCACTGAAATGAAGTGCAGAGTCCTGGGAATTGCAATGTTTGGCAAGGGGCCCTGCATCAATGCTTTCTAAGCCTGCTTTTATACTAGGGAAAAGTGAGGATTTTCATTTTCTTTAGAAAGAAAATAAACACTGCACGCACATTAAGGTTTGTACACAGCCACACCAGTCTGTTTGGGAACTGTTACTGATTTGTAGCACCAGAGCATGTTACAAGCCACTGGGCAGTAAGGAACATTTTCTGGCAGTGACAAGAAATCCAGTGCTTATTACAGTAGCATGCTTATGTCAATGTGCAAAAAAGATCCTGGAAAGTACAGCAGTGTGGTAAGATTCTAAAGTGCACTCATTTTACTCAACACAACAGATGCGCAAAGGCCTACCACATACAAAACGTGGAGCTAGGTGTTCAAAATCTACCAAGATGTGTGACACATACACTCTGGCTTAAGGAGCTTATTATTGAGGGGGAGACAGATGTCCCATGCTTGCTGCATAGGATACTTGTCAGAAGTGGAGAAGTGGAGGCTGCAGGAAATGAGAATAATCTGGTGAGTAACACAAGTCACTGAAGCATTAAGAAGAGAGACAGATTCTAAAGTAAGAATAAAGAAGCCTCTAACTGTAAACTGAGGTGTGTGACAGAGGTTGTAGGAGGCAAAAGAATGGTGAGTGATGGGACAGTCCGGAGAGTTTTTTGCAATAGTGTTGACAAAAGATGGGAGCCTGGCACAGGAGAGAAGAAAGGATACTTTCAGAATGAAATTCAAACTTCTTAGCTTGGTACACATGGCCCTTCATGAATGTGCCTCTGTCCTGCTTTTATCTCAGCCCTCATCAACTTGTACCCGTTTTGTAAAGACCTCATTCACTTACTCACACCTTCCACATTTGCAAACACCAGTTTTTCTGTGTTTCTTCTGCTCCTTCCTAGATAACTGCTCTTTGTCTTTCTAGGCATAGTTTACACATCCCACCCTCCTGGAAGGCTTCCATGTCCTCTTCCCTATTTGAACAGCCTACATATAGTTACCATCGATAATTATCGTACTGGACAGTGATGGTTCATTCCACAGCTTCCATCTTATTGGGTGTGAGGTTCTTAAAGTGAGCATTGTTTCATTTTCTAAAGAGATGGCACAAAAGTAGAAAGCAGCTGGAAAATGTTTGTGGATGGATGAAATGAATGAAACTAGACTACCTGCATGTAGAGTAGATACAATGTGGCAACTGACAAGACAGAGGCTCTGAGAAAAGAGCAATGAGTAGATGAATGAGCTGCCTGGAAAGATGGAAATGCCGCTGACAAGGGGTCACAGTGTAAGATGCAGATCTGGGAGCAAGGAACTCAGCTTTGGGTTACTCAGTCTAAGATTCCTAAGTCAGGTCAGAGGAAGATATTCTACCTGCAATTGAAAGTTTGTGCAGGAGTATGTAGTAGAACCTAAGAGTCTGGGAGCTACAAGTTGCACTCATGGGAATACAAATGCCCTCTAAGGAAGGAGAAGAAAGCTAGGCTGCTAAAGACAGAAACCCCAAGAAACACAACATTTCAGAGGTAAAGCATGCTGCCTCTCTCATTGCCCTGCTGAGAATTCATCTTGTTTGTAAAGCATAGTTTGAACAATCAACAAGGTAGTTACTAAGATCATGTTAAAAGCTTACTGGTTCAATGTCTGTCTAAGTATTGACACTATAAAATTCCTGAATATATACACCTCATTGCTGATCCGTTAGGTTGAATTAAATTACCTGAGTCATTTCAGCTTTGCAAACTCTCTCCTACTTCTACATTTTTTTCTGTTTTTGTTGTTTTATAAAATTTGAGTTTTCACAAATGACAGTTGTCTGTCTTTTCTTGTACTTTGATTACAGTATTTAATTTAAAGAAATATATTGAGGTTTATTCAACATTCAATCAATAAACATGTTGGCACAAAGCCAGGGACTGGGAAGCTCTGCATGAGGTACACAAATTTCAATATACTGAAATTACTAAGGATAAATAGCATTTAGTCTTCTGATTCTGAATGTGCACAACCGCTCTTGCCTGGAAGTTAATAATAATGGAATATTTAAGGTATAAATTTATAAAATGATGGGTAATCCATGTCAAAAATGACATAAATACTGGTATTACTATTCTGAACCAGAAGAAATTTCTAATGGTTAACTATGGACTCTCTGTGTATAGTTTAGCTACAGAAAGTTTTTACCTTCCAAGCTAATGTATCCTCAAGTAGATTGAATAATTTACAATCATATCTCTTTTCTCTACATTTGTCATGTATATGTCAGAGCAAAGGTTGATCATTTTAACAGTAGCATAAGGAAAACAGGATGAGAGGCAAACTTAATTTTCAAAGTAACAAATTATTTAGACATTATCCACTGCTAGAGACTAAACACAGTTTTACTCCATTGACTTGGATAATCCAGCACTAGCACTGATTTTTAAATTGTTAATGTTTTATGAGACAGTTCTGTTGTGTGACACATTTACATTAATTTTGTTAGTGCAAAAGACAGGTTGATTGATGAAAACCCTGATGCTTTAGAAAGCCAGGGATAATTCTAAAGTGCCAAGGCTTCCACCTGAAGAGTTAGGGGCACTTTGCATTTAGGGCCCTGTGGCTGGATGGAAGCACCCACTGCTTTGTAGGAGAAAGAGACTTGGGCTAATGATGAAGGTTTTGCATGTTTGTCACTCCTGTCCTCATGCATGCTCTGTTCCAGGCTCCTGATGTTAAGAAACCATCGTCAATCAGCTTCCCTACAAAGTGGAATGGATTAAGGCACTCACAGGATACTAGGAACAGAAGCTGCCCTGTCTTGGGTGAGGTCTTTTCATAAATATTCCTGGTCAGATTTAGCCCACTTCATCCAGTACTAATTGGTACTTGAAATTACAGTTCCAAAGAGCTTTTTTTTTCCTTCAACTAATTTAATTTTTTCCAATTGTTTTTCCTGTTTTCTTACACCTGGAAAGACAACTGCTTCATTGCTTTAAAGAAATTTTAAGCGGGGGCTTAGAGTGGTGGTGTCTCAACACAGACAAACCCATCGGTCAAAAGAGGGCATCCATTCTAGTTGTCAAAAATCCTGATGACTCCACATCAACAACACAGCACACGTGTTTCTGGAACACTGTGATATACAGATGCTCCAAGGAAGAGGCGTGCAGTGAGCCTAAGTCTCAGAGGGCTGAGCACACAAACCTTAAAGTTAGAAAACAGAGCTGGGATCTAGACTCTGAAAATTAATTTTAGCATTATTGTTGGTACGTTACTTTACTTCTTTGGTCTTACTTTGCTCATTGTCAGATGGGACTAATATTATCAACTCTGCAAAGTTGTCCCAAGAATTAAATTGTATAGTTTGCAAAGCATATCATAGAATTAACTGCTATGTGAGAGCTCCGTGGAAAGTCAGGTACAGCAAAGCCGGAGGGACTATACAATAGTAATAACAAATGAGGAAATAAGGCATTGAGAAGAGCTGAATTATATCACATCCCATTGTTAACTGTTAATGATATTGAATTAGAAGTTATGCCTTTGAGAAAAATTACATTTGGTTAGCTTGTGATACTGGTTTGTAATAAATATAAAAATGATTACAAAAGTATTGTCCCAATAAATTTACTTCTTAGAAAAATCTCCCAAAAATATCAGTACTACATGGTTGCTGTTATGTTTCTTTTGTTGATACAGACCTGAACTTTAAAGAAGCTTTTCAATGTACTGAAATGAATTCAATAAAAATGGAATCCTGTGTATTAAAGTAGCATCCCTAAAAGACTTCTAGTAAAGACATTTGCAGTAATGAACAAAAGAAGAAAGGAGGACTGCACTGTTGCTTTAAATGACACATATGATAGATCACAAAAAATGGCTACTAGTTAAATGAATAATATTTTCTTGATTTTTTCCTAGATCATCAACACCAGCTAAAAGATCCACTGGAAATATGAATTTTCTAAGCAAAATAATACTACGCTATAAATTGTACCAGTACATGACCACCAACTCATTTCTTAACCTCTGCTGGCTTCAGTATTCACTATTCAGCATAACTGCATTAAAAATCACCAGCACTTCCAGGGGTCTGTCTTTTGTCTTCATCTCCTCTGTAATATTCAAATTTCTGATCACCTCTTGCTACAAAATTTTCTTTAGAGCCTTCTCTTCCTATCATTCTAGATACACTCAAGTTTTGCTGATTTATCTTCATGCTTCTATTTCCTTAATATAAGCGATTCCTGAAGGAGGTCCTGACTTCTTTAATTTCCTGCCCTTTTTTTGTGCTGTCCCTTGGTGAACACCTCCATCACCACAGCTTGGACTCCTACTATATCCACTAATTCTCTGTTTTCAGCCCTAGCCTTTCTCCTGACCTCCAGACCTGATTCTCAGTGGTCAGCAGGTGCCTCATTTCCACCACAGTGTCCCCTCACTGTATAAGCAGGATGCAAGCAACACACCAGCTTATCTTTAGTTCCCTCAAATGACTATCATATTCTGGCTTCTTGGTTTTGGGGGATCTCCATATTGACCAGTTTTAACTCTTGCCTTAGTCATAATGGGACTTCTGTTTTCACTTCACTACCCTCATATCTAATTAGTTGTTGAATTTTTTCTTTCTTGAATCCCTCTGCTCTTTCCATTTTCATGGTCCTCATCAAGCATCAGGTTCTGATTTCCTATATTCTGAATGAACACATTAACCTCTATACCAGATATCAGACCCCTCAGTTCCAACCTTGTTTCTTGTTTGTTCTAACTTCTATACATACTAGTACCAGGGTTTGTTTTTTTTTTCTACTGGGTATTTAATTCATGGGGGAGCTTTACCTCTGAGTTACACTCCCAGCCCCCAACCCTATTATTTTGAGACAGTTTGTCAATTAGTTGCTAAGGCTGGTCTCCAAATTGTGATCCTCCCACCTCAGCCTCCCAAGTTGCCAGGATTGCAGGCATGTGCCATGGAACTGGGTTAATAACATCATTGCCAGGATTGACACACTTCAATGGTTTACTTCCTACTAACAATTACAAAATGTACAACATGGCCTTTATTATGGTTTACATGAGTTGTCCCCCAAAAGCTCATGTGTGAGATAATGTAAGAAAGTCTGGAAGTGAAATGGTTGGGTTATGACAGCCTTAATCTAATCAAGGTGTTGACCCATTTCAATGGACTGACTGGGCGGTAACTACAGTCAGGTAGGGTACAGCTGAAGGAGGTAGGTCATGGGGGCATGCCTTCGGTGCACATATTTGTTCCTGGTGAGCAGAATGCTCTCTCTGCTTCCCTGTTGCCATGGCCTGAGCTGCTTTTCTTCTCCACACCCTTCCTCCCTATGTTTTGCCTCATCTTGGACCCAGAACTATGGAATTGGCTATATAAAAACAGAGACCTCTGAAACTGTGAGTCCCAAATAACTTCTTTCTCCTCTTTGTTGTTCTTGTCAGATCTTTTGGTCACAGAGATAAAGAATATCACTAAAACAGCCTTCAGGAACCATCAGAATATTATGCCCCCTTACCCACCTTTTCGTTTTTCTCTCTCACTACTGTTCTATTATGTAATCTGTGCAATCTTCACACAAGTTCTCCAGGGTAATTCAGGGTCCACAGAATCTTGAACATCACTGCCCTAAACTACAACCAAACTGAAGGGGTCACAGTTATTTCTTGGTTATTCTGCGTTTGTGCCTTTCTTTCTCCTGTTCCTCTAAGTTTTCTCCATCATTGCCTCCATATCCTCATCTACCAATTCCTCAACACACAGCAACATTCTCCAGACAGCTGTTTTAAGATAATTCTTCTACCCCCAATCCTTTCTATGTCTCTCTCATTACTTTAAGGACAGATACTTACAGGCCTTATTTTCCCTAAATGACCATAGTTTCTCAAAAACAAAATCCACCCCTAATACATCTTTTTTTCCCCTTAAATAAAGTACTTAATATAGGATTTTATTCAGAGAAGGCTCTCAATACTTACTTTCTCCTAAGCAAAATATTATGGAAAATGATATTTCTTTGGATAAAATGAAATTAGGAAGGCCACTAACTGTGCCTGACTGAGGACATGGACCTATGTGTTAATTTCAGCATGAAATATATTTCAAATCATAAGTAACTTTAAAATTTAGTTCTTGACAGTCATATATTTTTAAAATATTTTCAAATGTGCACTTTCTGGTGAAATAGAGCACACATTCATAAATAATTCTTCTTTACATAAACAACCACCTGTTGCAGATTGTATTTTTCAAAGATGGCCACAGCAATCCCTCCCAACCCATATGCTCTTCTGCACTATGATATCCTCAGTACCACCTTTCCCTTCATCAAGAGATGTAGTTTATTTCTTACATGCTTGAATCTGGGAAGTGCTAGAAACTGTAAGCGACAATGCGGGCATGGCTGGAGGAAGTAGATCATTGGGGCCCTCTTCCCTTCTTCTCTCCTTTCCTCTTTCATTTTCCTCCACTCCCCTCCCTGCTCCTTTCTGGCTGCTATGAAGTAAGTAGCTCTCCTTTGCCATGCCCTTCCTTCTCCATGATGTTCTATTTGCCTGAGGTCCAAAGCAATGGAGCTGATAGACTGAAGCCTCTGAAACCATGAGCTAAAATGAATCTTTCCTCTTCTACATTGGTTTTCTTAGCTATTTGTTGTAACAACGAAAAGCTGACTTAACACACTAAATTTCAGTATAGCTCATTACACAGAAACATATAATGGAAATGCTGCTCACCACAACTTTGGACACATAGAGCTGTATTCACATGAAAAAGAAAGAACAACAGTATGATTATAAAACAGAAAACTAATCTTACAAATGACAAACTGCTGTTTATAATCTAAATGCTTTGAAGAAAATTTACTAGGGACCAATTTACTAACTCCCTTTTAATTCTGTTCTTAACAAAAATTAATCAATATGACAAATGGATTAAATATCTTTAATATTTTCCAATTCAATCCTCCATTTCAAAATATTAACACATAAATTACAAAATAAGCTGAAACTGCCAAATAAAAAAGCCACAGGTTGTAAGTAAATCAGTCAATGAATTTGCAAAACATCTCTCTGGTAATGTCTATTATTAATTTGTTTATGTACAGTATTGAGAGCAATGTTTTTCAAAATGTAGACTAAGACATCTGCACATGAATCTCTCAGGGATGTTATTTGAATCTCTGTCTCAAATGATCCGTACTAGTGATGCTTCTCTACATTCAAGTTTGAGATCAGTTAAGTGTGTAAAAGCTATAATTTTTAATAAGAAAATATAGGTCATATCAAAATCAATTGAATTTCCACTTGAAACAAGGAAGAATGAAAAACAAAAACACCTAACATGAACTGGATTTGTACTGACTGTCAACTTCTTGCAAAGTGATCTGACAGGTATAAGAGTACATAACATGGGGAAATCACAGGAATCCCACCCACTATAGTCTGAGACAACATCATCCTTTACCAGGACTATTTCATTAGGCCCCCAATATCCTTTTCAAATGTTAGCTTATCAGAACCACTTTCTATGTCCATCAGATTTAAAACAGCACCATCTGGTCTCTCTTCTACACCTCTGCTACTTGTTCTTCATGTCACTTATCTCTAGTGGATACATACCCAGTACAGATTGAGTGTCCCTAATCTGAAATGCTTGGGACCAGAAGTAGTTCATATAATTTTCAGATTTTGGAATATCTACATAAAATAAAATATTCATTAAACATTAAATTCATTTGTTTCATATACACCTTATAAACATAGTGTGGAGGTAATTTCATTAAATATTTTAAATAATTTTTTACATGAAAAAAGTTTCAAGATATAGAATTTTCCACTTAGGGCATTATGTTGGAGCTCAAAGTTTTTGATTTTGGAGGATTTCAGATTTCATATTTTCAGCTTAGTAATGCTGAACCCATATAAACTTATTCGTTTGCGTCTATCTGCCTCTACTCACTAGGTGGTAAAACCATGAGAACAAGATGTTGCCTTGTTAACTGCCATATTCTAAGTGTCTAGAAGACTGCATAGCAATGCAGAGGCTTGATAAATGTTACTGAATATATAAATGAAAGCATATAAGGAAATCCTTCCTCCCTTCTGGCTTATTAAAGGGTATGAAGGATTCCTACAGAGAACAGAAAGTCAAAAACTTCCTGAGGAACCAGGAAGGAAGATGTCTTAAGGATTGTGCAGTACAAAGAAAATCAGTATCATGAGTTTGATTTGGGAAAGAAATTCACAGCAAAGGGAAGACAAAACTGTTGCACTGATATGAATTTCTTGTAATACAGGGTAAACCAGTCTTTAAGGAGAAGTAGCAATAAAGCTAGGGAGGCTATAGAGGCTTAGCAAGTGGGTAGTGATAGGTGTTTCCCTTCTGAGGGACCACAGAGGGACGATCATCTTAATCAAGTGCTAAACTTCCTTCCTGGGATAAAACATCCCAGATATAGGAGACTGCAGATTCTACCATTTCTGATGATTGGCCCTGAAAAAAATGACAAAGTCATACAAAAACAAAACTATTTCATGTTAGACTTGTAAAACTCTGGGATATATAAGGATTCAGTGTTTATTTTTCCAAGTAAAGTTTTTGCCTTTGAAAAATGAAAAGATTGAGTCTGGAGTGGTGACTTGGTGGTTTCAGCGCTTGCCTAGAATGTGCAAGTACATGAGTTCAAACCCCAGCACCACATATACAACAAAGTCCTGGAGATTTGAAAGCTACATGAAAAGCAAATAAAAATTGTTTCTCTCTCTCTTTCTCTTTCTCTCTCTCTCTCTCTCTCTCTCTCACTCACTGTCCCTCTCTCTTTAAAAAAAAAGAAAAGATTATATACAACTCAATAGCTGGTTGAAAAAGAACAAAGTATAATTTGGTTTTCAGGGTGGTGATTAATAATCTTGGAATGATCAGTTCCTGGTAGGGACAAAGCATGATCTTACAGAAATAAGGAAGGTAGTATTTGGCAGCCTTGAGTCCTGGATGAAATTGCTGTAAACCCAGATAAAATCAGATACAAAAGAGAGCAATGGATATGATGCAGAAAGAAGAATCACAGTAGAGTGGAGTATAGCAAGTCTCAGGGGAAATTAAGCCTAGTATTTAGGCCCTTAATTACCTTTGAGTCAGAGTGAAAGTTCTGACATAGAAGACTAAATGTGATCTTGGCTCTCAGTAAGTCTTCATAAAGTACTAAGGACTGCGTGTATGACTGAGGAGGAGTGAGAGGAATCGGGAGAAAGGTAAGGAGGGAAGTCTTTGAAGGACAGAGTGTTAGATCAATTACCATAAGACCTAACAATTTTACTCCTAGGTACATAAAAGAAATAAAAACAAAGAATCAAACATATACTTCAACATACATATTTATAGCAGCACTATTTGCAAGAACTAAATGTGGAAAAAACACATCCATCAATGGATGAATTTACAACTCAAATGTGATATATGAATGCTGTAAAATATTATTCATCCATAAAAAGTAATACAAATAATATTTGAACATGGATGAACCTCAAAATATCATGCTAAGTGAAAGAAGCCAGACATTAAAGTCATAAGTTGTAAGATTCTGTTTATATGAGATATCCAAAATAAATAAATCCATAGAGATTGGTTGTTTCCCAGGGGTTGGTGGAAAAGGAAGAATTGCTTAGGAGGTACAGTGTTTCTTCTTTGGCTGGTGAAAATGTTTTAGAACTACATAGAGATAGTGGTTATTCACTAAATATATTACATGACACAGAATTGTTCATTTTAAAATGATGTTTTATTTTATGAATCCCATGTAAAGTTTTAAAAAGATGAAGAGAATAAAAAGAAGAAGAAGGAGAAGGGAGGGGAGAATAAAGGATGCAGCAGCAGTCTATGACAGAAAGGGGCATGATTACTGGAGCAGCCCAAACATGAAGGCAGTGGCAGAGTGCAGGGCTGGTCATAAGGCTGAAAGTGTGAGGCAGAATACAGAATTGTGAAAGGAAGACACAGTCAGTCCAGTCAGACCATTAAGAATGAGTTTGCAATTAAGGATGTAAAAGAGAAAAATGAAATGAGGCAATCTCCAGATGACACACTATAGTCCTTGTCTCCAAAAGCTCATGGGCTATGTCATGGTGACTTTCTAAAACTCTGAGTCATGATCGAGGTATGTGTAAATGTTGGGTCAAACCATTTTCAAAAGTGGAAACAGCAAAAGCTTCACAAACATTTGCACTGTCCCTTACTGAGTGATCGGAAATGGGATGGAGAGAAACAGTGCAAAGCATATGCAGACACGGGCATGTGGCATGCACAAAGGGGTTCTCTGAGAAAAAAGGCTGCCAGGGAAGACTGTATCCACACCAGTGTCTGAATGCCACACTCAGTCTGGATTTTATCCATTATCCAATAGAGAACCATGGAGGTTTCTAAGTAGTACGTAGCCTGAGCTTTGCTGCAGGAAATGTAAGATTGATCAGAAAAAAAGGGGCTATATCATAGTTCAGGCAACAGGGAATAGGTACCTGCATGGAGATAATGACTGTGGGATCGCAGAAAAGGAACAGATAAAAGAGATTAGTAGAAACTGGTAGCAAAGAGAACACTCCAAAAATTTGACTGGGGGAGAATGGGAGGGTGATTATGTCATTAGCTAAAAGAAGTAGTACCATAAGTAATTAGGTAGAAGGTGGACATGAGTTCCATTTCACTGCAATGTGTTTGAAATGCTGGAGGAACAACCAGGAAGAAATGCCCAACAGACAGCAATAAAGCCGAGGGAGGCGATGAGAGGTCTAGGAGACATCTACAAAGGTGTGTGGGTTGAAATTCGACTGAAGTTGGTTAAGCAGATGGTTAGCAAGCACTTAGGGAAATGAGAAGAAATCAACCAGAAATAAGCACGAGTTTGCTGCCAGAGAGTTATGCCAAATTAACCTCAATTCCTTTGTGATGAGGTATCCAGACTACAAATCAGGGAAGTTTTAGACATGGTATATCTTGATTTCTGCTCAACATTTGATAGTTCTTTCATGTCATCCTTGTGAATAAAACAGAAACATGTTGGGTACAAAAGCAAATATAGATGGATTCATTGTTCACTGAATAAACTATATCTGAAGCACATTGAACAAATATTAATTTTACACCAAAGTGTTCATTACCTTAAACCAACGGCTTATTTACCTCTCTGAGTAGTTGAAAGGGAACTCCAACAAAATCACAAACAAAAAAAATATTTTTTTTTTGCTTTAAAGAATTAATCCATGGTTTGGAATTTGAACTAAAATTGATCATAGAATTCTTCAGAAATTATGTCAAAATAATAAGAAACAGGTACTTATAGACATGATTTGGAAGAAAATTGCTAAATAAAGCACACTGTCTTTATATAATATATACATGTAGGAATTCCTACATAATTATTTGGGAATTTTTGATATTTTATTGAGAAAATACCATGGTTAACCATACATACCACCATACACTAAGCTTTGTCCAAGCATCTATTATAAAAATAACCTCCTTTCAATATTTAAAGCATTAACAAATTCCATTTGAAGAATTTACCATTAAATTTCCATGGGGAGGCATAAGGGTCTGGGGACTGAATATAAGGGAAGATGTCAGAGATTGAGTTCCTATTCAAACACTACTATAGTCACTAATTACATATTAGCAAGCACAGCCAATAACTAATCACAAAATATACTGACAATAAAGTGTTAGAAAAGTACTTAATGAAGATAATACATTTTCTCCAATGAGAAACCAGTCATCTAAAACCACTACCTGACAGAATAAATAAGTTTAGTCCCTCTCCAGATGTTATTGATGTCTCAATAAAAACATACTTTGATATTATCCATTACTAATAATACATACAAAATAGTTGCCTCTGAATGAGTCTTACATTTCATTGTAACTCAACATTTTGAATATAGAATTGTAAAAGAGAAATGGATGGATGGAAAATCATTTCCTTGGCTTAGACACAACTACAAGATCAGAGTTTACAGCATGTAACAGAGATTGCTACTTACATAACATTCTTTTTCCATTCCTTCTGTCTTACTAAGATAACCCTAATTTTTATCCTAGTGTCAATATATCAGTAAAAACTGTATTTCCTAGTCCCCCTTGTTATCAGAGGTGGCTGATGAGATAAAAATTAAACTAATGGCTCTCTAGAAAGGCAGTACTTGAAGGTAGGAGGAGCCATACGCCTGTTTGTAACAGAAGAAAGCCAAATAGATTTTTGTTATACATAGTTAAATTTAGCCACAACCAAAATATACTGCACATACATTATGTACCTTCTTACCTTTCCTCTGCATCATTTTAATCCTAAAATGCTGTCTAATTTAAAGCTTTAATGTTTGCAATTTAATAAAAAGTTTTGACAAATATCAGAGCATAGAAAGGCAGTAGATATGCCCAGATAGTCTATGGCTTGTGTCCATCTGAGACACTTTGAAAAATATTTTAATTTCTATTTTTTCATTAAATGTTAATGGTATGTAATTGCTTTTGTAGATTTCCAATGAAAAGTGAGGCACTTTGACAGCTGTCACCAAAGAGTCAAACAGACGGTGGCAGTGAAAGGTGAGGGGATTTAAGAGCCCATGTTGTCAGTAGCCTTAATTTGATATCAAGCTGCTAAAAATCAGCAGCTATTGGACAAATAGTTAACCCTTTCCCATAACTCCTCTACTTCCTTCTATTTCTCTCTGCCTCTGCTTTCTCAAGCTTCTCTCAGTTGTGCTCAGACATGGCCTGAGTTTCAGAAACATCTCAACTGAATCTTAAAGTAACTACCTTTTCCAAGATCCCATTTATTGGCACCCAGAATATTAAGTCACACGTGAAGACTTATTTAGACTTGCTAAGCTTGGATTACTAGGCTTGTTCCCTAAGGTAGAAAGAATTCTGAGAAGGCTCGATCAGCTCCACCCATTAAACGCAGATTCCCTCTCCGTGAACCAGGGTGGAATCTGTCACTCAGTTCTCACAGAATATGGAAATGGTGATGGGGTAGCACTCTCATGATTACAGTTACATTATAGCAGAATGTCTTAGCAGATTGAGGTATGAGGCATGGTACTCATGACCTTGAAGAGAAAAGGAGCCTTGCTGTAAACTGTGAAAGAGCTACACGGTAGGTACTTGAGGGTTGTCTGGACCCTAATGGAGGCCTCTAATTGACAGCCTTTAGAACTCTGGGCCTTCAGTTATTTAGCCACAAATAAATGAGTTCTTCCAACAACCTCACCAATGAATGAGCTTTGAAATGGAATATTCCCTGGTCTTCCAGATAAAAACACAGCCCAGTCAATACTTTGATCACTGCCTTGAAAGACTTTTGAGGAAAGGACCCAACTGAGTCATGATTCCTGATCAACAACACTCTGGGAGTTAATGAATAACTCTTTTTTTTTTTCATTAGCCAGGTTTTTTTTTTTCTTCTTTTTTTCAGGGTTGAGGATTGAATTCAGGGGCCTTGTGCATGCTAGGCAAGCACTCTACCACTGAGCTAAATCCCCAAATCCCCCCCCCCTTTTTTTTGGCAGTTTTACATATTGGAGGGAATTGTTACATATTCATGCATACGTGGATATTGACATAGTAAGTTAAGGCCAATCATAATCCAGGATCTCCCCAACTTCATCCATTCCCCAATCTCATGTTACCTCTGTAATACCCCCATGCTATAATTGGAAATAAGCATATATATGTATATTAATTTTTGAAATTTCCAAGTTTTCCTGCCTGTCTCTGTTTAGTAAGGCTTCTCATGGGAGCTGAGTATTCCCAGTTGTATTGATAACCTTTATCCCTCCTTCTCTTCCCTGCCTCCCTCACTTCTCTCCTGACCTTTATAGTTATGGTTCCCCCAGCATATGTGAAATTTCAACTATGATGAGTTTATTGCTTAAATTTAGCTAATTTTCATCTTATCTTAGGATTTACTCTAGCTTCCACATATGAAAGAAAACATTTGACCCTCAAGTCTCTGTGTTTGGGATATTTCACTTGGCATATTTTTTTTCCATTTTCATCCATTTGGCTGCAAATGATATGATATCATTCTCTCTAACAGCAGAGTAGAACTCTGTTGTATATGTATATATACCACAGTTTTTTAATCTGTTCATCCATTGAAGGGCATCTGAGTTGGTTCCATAGTTTAGCTATTGTAAATTGAGGTTTACATTGTTTACATTGTTTACATTGAGTAGGTGTGTCTCTGTAGTATGCTGATTCTAGTTGAAAAAGACTTAAGCTATTAAGTTTGTGATGATTTGCTATGCAATAGAAAACTAATATACTCCTTTGCTTCCAATTGAGCTGGGACCCACTGCCCCACTGTTGATGTTCTCCCTGATCTCTTGATTGAAGCCTTAAGAGATCTATACCATAGCACTGAAGCATCAACTTAGATCACCTCTCCTAAGAACCACACCTCCTGCACAGCCACTAGGTACCTTGTAAACTCTACCTGAGTTCCATACTTCTAAATATTCAGGCCCTCACTACTGTAATCTCCTTATACTACTGTAGTCCTTATGAAGATTTGCAAAAAGATTGGCTAGTAATTAGACATTATCAATAGATAGGTCTTCGGTCAGTTACTCTCTGCTAACCTGGATTCCCAGAAATATTTACTAACACTCTAGCTTCTCCAACTCCTTGCATCATTATCTCTTAGAATATCTTTTACCTTATAGACTCTCCAGTGTTCAAGGACATACCTGAACTTCAATTTGAAATTAGAGTACCTGTTGAACATTGGACTTTCTTGCCTGATCATTTATTTCAATGTCTTTTTCCTTCTACATCTCAAAACAAAACTAAAATGCACCCATTCATTATAAAACAAAGAAAGCAGATTTAGAACTAATTGTTTGCTTATTATGAACAGCACATTACTACTCCTATATATGGTTATAGTATACATAAGTTTATATTTAGTTTTGAGGAAACAATAATGCAATGTGATACCAAATAAATATCTGCACTATATTTACATATTCATTTTATATACCTTATAAATTATTAAAAGTAATTTTAATCAATCTAAATTGTGAAGGATTATAATAAAAAATCTGTCTTATATCTTATAACATATGATTATATTTGAAGCCATTTTGAACAGGACTGACATTACCATTTTTTATAAAATATATATGGAAAGTTTATTATCTGCATTAACTAACTTATCAAACTAGTTTTTATAAATAAATTGTAGTGAAAATGGAATATTTCCATTATTTCCTATACTGTAGTATACAGTATAACATTGGCTAGTAGTATAACATACTATATAACAGTATATAGTATACAGTGTAACATTGGCTACCTGTGACAGCATGTTACTATTATTTTTATTTTATTTTAATATAATACAATTATTTAGGCCTTATTTAGTTAGGCATTATTTTAAATGCTTTATATATATATTATCTCAATCTGGAAAAGCATTTCATAGATAAGAACCTACATGATTAAAGACACTAAATCAATTTTAAAAGATTATATAATTTCAACCCATGATTTCAATTTAGGCTATTCTAAAACCAGATTTCACTTCTTATTATGGTGTCTAGCTCAATTTTGGTTGAGATAAATTGTGCTACTGAAGATCTTCTAAATTTTATTGAAAGGCCGTACATGTAACTAATTTAGGATATAAATTTAGATTTTTATTTGGCTCATATCTTACTTGACTTTAATACACACACATAAACACAACACAGTCAGAGAAATTCTTGATTCAGCTATTACCTATGAATAAAAAGTTAAGCATGTAATGGATAACACTTTCATGAAAATGACTAATGATAATCATGTTTTAATATCTAAGTAACTAGGATTACACTGAATTTGTAAACCATATCGTAGATAACTGGCATATAAATAATATTTGTCTTCCAAACCAAGAACATAGTATATATTTTTTGCATTAGGTCTTTAAATTCTTTTAACAATGTCTCATAATTTTCAAAGTATAAATGCTATATGTATTGTTAAATTTATCCCTGAATATTTCAAAGTTTTGATGCTATTGTAAATAATATTGTTTTAAAATTTTAATTTTCAAATATTTATTGCTATTTTAGTATTAAAAAGCACTATTGATTCAGTTTTTGGACTACTAATGTTGTATTCTAACTAATTAATTTATTGTTTGATTGACATGATATTTGTACATATTTATGAGATAAAATGTGATTCATGAGTACATTGGGTAATGATCTACTCAGCATAATTAGCATATCTATCACCTTAAACTTTTATAATTTCTTTTTTTAAGACATCTTTTTTTAATAATTCATTCAATATAGTCTTACATATCTGAGGGAATCATTGTTACACATTCATGATCACATGGATATTTACAAAGCAAGCCAAGGCCGATGCAGTTCATTATCTCCCCACTTTGACTTCTCCCTGTTCCCATGTTTCCCCTACTTTACCCTGTGTTAGTTGGAAGAGAAAACATTTGGCCCTTGAGTCTTTGAGTATGGGATATTTCATTCAGCATAATTTTTTTTTCCATTTCCATCCATTTGGCTGCAAATGCCATGGTATCATTCTCTCTAATAGCAGAGTAGAGCTCCATTGTATATATGTACCAAGGTTTTTGAATCCACTCATCCAGTGAGGGGCATCTGGGTTGGTTTCATAGTTTAGCTATAGTAAATTGAGCTGCTAAAAATACTTATGTAGCTGTGTCTCTGTAGTATGCTGATTCTAGCTCTTTGGGAATATACCTAGGAGTGGGATAGCTGGGTGATAAGGTGGTTCCAGCCTTAGTTTTGGCTTTCCAGAGTGGCTGTACAAGCTTTCCATCCCACCAGCTGTGTGTTAATGTTCCTTTCTTCCCACAACCCCTCCAGCATCTGTTGTTTGTATCTTCATTTTTGCCACTCTGACAGGAGTGAGGTGGAATCTTAGTGAAGTTTTGGTTTGCATTTCTCTTATTGCTAGTGATATAGAGCATTTTCTCATGTATTTATGGGCTTTTTGGACTTCTTCCATTGAGAAGTTTCTATTTATTTATTGGATTATTTGTGTTTTTGGTGTTTAGTTTTTTGAGTTCTTTATCATTTCTTTATGGTAAACACTCAAAATCCTTCTAAATATTTTGAGATTTACAATTTTATTTTTGAGATTTACATTGTTCATTATATTTACCCTGATGTGCCATAGAACACCAAAATTTATTCCCTCTATATAACTATAACATTGTACCCACTGACCAACATCTTCCCAGTCCCTGTCCCCACTACTTTCCCTAGTCTCCAGTAACCACTATTCAATTCTCACCTGGGTGAATAGTGTTCCACAGTGTACATATACTACATGTTCTTTATCTATTTGTCCACTGAGGAATATTGAGGATCACTTCATATTCTGTTTTTTGTGAATAATACTACAATAAAAATGATTACAGAATCATATGGTAGCTCTATTTTTAGTTTTTTGGGGGAATTGACACACTGGTTTCCATAATGGCTACACCAATTTACACTTCTACCAACAGTATACAAGAGTTCTTTCTCTACATCCTTGCCAGCATTTATTATGTTTGTATTTGGATAATAGGCATTTTATTTTAACTGGGGAAAGTGCTACCTCATTGTGGTTTTTATTTACATTTTCCTGATGGTTAATTATGTCCAGAATCAATCATTATGTATATATATGCTATCTGTATGTCTTCTTTGGAAATTTCAGCCCATTTTTCATTGTTTGGGTTTTTTTTTCTGCTGTGTTGTTTAAATTCCTTGTCAGGAGTATAGTTTGCAAATATTTTTTCTCATTCTGTAGGTTGTCTCTTTACCTATTACTTCCTTTGTTTTTAGTTTGATGTGATCCCATTCGTCAATTTTTGCTTTGCTGAATGAGCATTTAGAATCATATTCAAAAAGTCTCTGCCTAGGTCAATGTCATTAAGCAGTTCTCCTAAGTTTTATTCTAGAAGTTTCATAATTTTGAGCCCTGTATTTAAGTATTTAATCCATTTCAAGTTGATACTTGTATCTGGTGAGAGATAGGAGTCTAGTTTCATTTTTCTGCTTATAGATGTCTCCCTCACTGTGTGCTCTTGGCTCTTTTGTCAAAAATTAGTTGACTATTAATGTGGAGGGTGATTTCTGGGTTCTATGTTCGGTTCCATTGGTCTACATGTCTGGTTTTATGCCAGTCCATGCTATTTAGTTTTTATAATTCATAGCAAATTTTGAAGTCAGGTATTATGCTATCTCTAGCTTTGTTCTTTTTGTTCAAAATTTCTTTTGCTGTCTGGGATCTTCTGTAGTTCCATATAAATTTATAAATTGTTTTATCCTAATTCTGTGAGAAATAAGACTGGAATTTAATAGGAATTGGACAGAATCTATAAATTGCTTTAGGTATTATGGACATTTTAGCCTCACTAACTCACATAGTAGTTTTTGATGTGCTTTGGGGTGCTCCTTAGTATTTTCAATATATACAGTCATGACATTAAAACTTTTACTTTTTATTTCCTGATCTGTATTCCTCTCACTTATTTTTCTTTCTGTATTACATTGTCTATGGTATCCAATTCAACACTGAATAAAAATGATGAGAAAAGATAGTCTTTCCTCATTTCTTATCTTGGAAAGAAAGCATTAATGATGGCTCATAATTATGAAATACTTTATGATTTATGTAATTATTATAATTGAATATAATGCTGTTGGGTTTTATAGGTATCTTTTATAAGAATGAAAAGTTCCCGTATAATCCTAGCTTTCTTGGAATTTTATTATGAATGAATATTTAATTTATCAAAGTTTTTTTCTGTATCAATTGAAACAAAGGGCTTTGATCTTTCATTATACTAATATGATAATTTATCTTGAGTTCTGAAAGTTAAATACTCTTGCACTCATGGGATAATTCCCACTTGGTAATAAGATATTGTCTTTTTTATTTATTGTTGTAATCAAACTATTCATATTTTTGATAAGTATTTTTGTCTACGTTTACAAAAATATTGTCATGCAGTGTTCTTCCCTGATAGTATCTTTGTCTAATTTTGATATTATGTATTTCTGGCCTTATCAAATAAGTTTCACAATTTCTTCTTCACTTCCTCACCTATCTATCTCCCAGAGATAATTCCTTTTACTTAGACTTTTCAAAACCTTATTGTGTAGCTCATTCATATTTTAAAACTGATCAATATACAAAATCAGTTTCCTTGTAGAAATAATGATATAGAATTAAGAGTTATGGAAAGCAATGGAAAATAATGAAATCCAAAACATTATTAGAACACTGTTTTCAGAACATAAAATTGGTGTTTTCAAAGAAGTCTCCTATTATGAAGAATACTGCTTATATAATGACTAGGTCTCTAAGTAAAATGTAGAATTTGTTCAAAATTTTATTCAATGGTAATTACATAGAAAAGGAGAGGTTTCTAATCTCTCTTAAGAGGGGATTTTCAAGGTTTTAAAAGTTACCACGCACATGCTCATATTCTCAATTGATTGTATAATTTCTAAGGAAAACTGACAATATAATTATATTTATTAAATATACATAATGGGAAAAAATCACCAATTTAATGTGTTAATAACAACCTTTGGGTTGCTGAGTAAGAAAAATGAAGCTTAATTTACTTCAGGTTGAATAATTTCCTTTAAGAATATCACTCCTTCCTAACATTTTCAAGTTTTTCTTACAAAATTGTCACACCTATTAAACAATGTGACTTTTCAATACAATGTGTAACTATAAACTATTCTCAGTGATATTTATAGTTCTCTTGTCTTAATTGCAAAGAGACTATATCATAACCATTTTGATATGTGGTGAATTCAACATCAGGCAGAAGCAGTACTGTGGCAGGGTCACCTCAAACTGTCCCTACCAGAAGTCCAGGTGACAACAGGAAACACTAGACTGCAAGATGAGCTACTTGTAGACTGATAACTTTGTCTGACCCAGTTAGCCAAGACTTTGTGTTCAAAATGTCAATTTTTGTTCACCGGATTTCTTATCACCTGGTTTTTCTAGACTAAGAAGAAATTTCCTTCTTCAAAGAAAAGAAAGACTATCAGGAAAAGTAAACTCAGAAGTCTCTTGGAGGAAAAATTAAGCACTGGTGAGAATCATTTCTAAGTTGATTAACCAGGCTAGGAGGTTAGTGAGACTCTTCACGCTGTTTGTCTGATATTGCCCTTCATCTTACATTGGGTACTTATCCCTGTCCACTCTGATTTCACAGCATTCCACCAAATCTGAGAAAACTTTCCAGCAGAGCATTTGCTTAGACCAGATCAAATCACTTCTTTCTGGGGGGAAAAATTCAATTCATATTTTATAATGAAGTGACAAAAATTTAGTAGTCATTTTTATCCATGATCATCTCATTACTATTTCCACCAGAAATAAGAGTAGAAAACTAAAAGATGAAAGTAGAAGTGAGCCGTCTGCCTCTGATTAGCAGGTGTCATGAGGGGTTCAGTGATGGAGAAGAGTATATAGTACAGCTACTAAGGATAAGAACACTGTTAAAAATAATCTGCAACAGCTTTCATCCATGTGACCCATTACTAAAGACAATCAAGAATTGGCTTTAAAACTCTAACATTCAGGAAATGGTTGTGTTAGAGGAAGGATACTGATAACTGGATTCTAGTAGAATTTATCAAAATGAAACAGCACTGCAATTTTAAACTTACTTCACGGCACTTTCATTATTTACCAAGAAACATATGTCTACTTGTTTTGAATTGATTTGTCCAAGCCCTAAGATTAGAGTGTCCCTCAGGTAATTGATGTTGCCAATTTGATAAAAGGCTACAAAATGTTTTGAAACACATACAAAGGCTGAAGGTCCAAATGTTTTACTTAATAAATTTTCAGTTCTATACTAAAGCAGTCATTTTAAAATTCCAATATTTCTGGTATGAAAAACAAATGGATCAACTCTGGTAACAGTAAACAGTTATCAGAAATGTGAAGAATAAAGGGTATATAATTTGATGATTTTTAAACTCATTAAATATGAAGTGATCAAATAAGATTAAAATGGGGCAGAGAGACTCAAAAGATAACTAAGCTTTCTAGTATAAGATGATGGAGATAGCCATCAAAACTGGAAATGTAGAAGCAAGCATTATTAGTATGGAATTAAGTCTCATAATTTCTGATATGAAATATTTGAGTCATAAGAACAAGGGGAAGAATAATTAGAAGACTTAAGTAAGTCAATCTAGGAGACAACTTAGAATGAGTAAAAAGGCTGCTAATGTCTAAAGGTTTTTTCAGTCCAGGAGGCACTGAAGTACTAGAAGGCACAGTCTAAACTACAAACCACTGGGAGGGTAACCTCTCCAAGGGCAAGGGCAGCCTCTTGGTATTGCCTGCCACCATACATACTTGTTCACAGTCCTTATTATGCTACCTGGAACACAATAGGTAAACATCTGTCAAACACACCAAGACAGTGATATTATGAAAACCAAATGTAAAAGGGGGTAGAGGAGAAGGTCATTTACAATGGCATCAAGATGTGACTGCTGGGTTTACAATTGTGACATCAGTGGAAACTTCACTATGAACAACTTTTGTATACTTCTGGTGGTCGAACCCAGATTGGAATGCATTGAAGAATAATTGGATAATGAAGCAGTGAAAATGTTGAAAATATTTTTTTCATTCAAAAATTCTGCCAGAGGAGAGCAGGAATTATTAATGGATAAAATAGAGGAGGAAGCATGATTGAGAATGGTTTTTTGTAAGTTAAGAGAGATGTAAGAAGATTTATATGTTGGGAAGAAGTCAAAGGGAGGAACATAGAAGATGCAAAAAATAAAAAATATAAAGGATCCAATTGATAAAGTTTGATCCCTGGAACATGGAAGAGATGACTTCTAAAGCAGAGATGCAAAAATCAATCTAAGCCAAAGGACAGAACTCTCTCTATATATAAAGTGATAAAATGTGGACAGTCAAGGTAAATGAGAAGTCAATAATAATTCTCAGATATCTGAGAGAAGGTAGTGATCTGTATGTCTCACCTTGACACGGATTATCAGAAAGAATAAGAGAAAAAACAGGCATATTTATTGGTGTGGAAATAAGAAGTCCGAGGGCACTTTGATTCAAATTTCTCAGTAAAGTGGTGATGATATCTTCCTAGAAGGGGTAAAGTAAAGTAAGTGTTCTGAAGAGAATAGCAGATATTTGGGGGAAATTCTGGCACTGGATTAGGGAGCTTAATGCAGATATATGGAAAGTACCGCTGTTGTCCAACTGAAGAGGAGATGACAAATTTTAGTTGGTTTTAACAATCTGCTCAATGGTTGGGTTTTCTCCAGTGGCATTCAGGATCTTAGTATAGAAACTAAAAGGCAAATGGCAGGTTTAAAACAAGAGCAGAAATTGGCAGAGAAGCATGATAGAATAGATGGGAACCAATGAGCGGGAAGGCTGGAATCCACACCCTTAGAATCTAGGCTGTGAGGAGAAGGAAGACAGTGAAATGGTGTAAGTTTAAAGGGGGTGGGTGATTGAAGTGCTGAAGGATGTGAAGAGTGGGAGTAGTCAGAAGGACTAAAGGAGTGTGGGAGCCTCAGGGATTACAGAGTATGGCCCTGAATAATAAGAAGCAGATTGGCTGGATGTATATAGCTCCATCCTGAGATGGGAACCTCAGGTGCAGACTTTAGGTCACCTCAGGTGCTTGCCTGAAAAGCAAAATCAGCAAGAGAAAGTCACACCTAGAACCCATTCCAGCCTATTCTCTACCAGTGCACAGAACATACTGACCTAGAAAAAATCTGCCTTAAGAAACATTGAAGGTCAAAATACAGGAAATGGAATGACTAATGACAATGCTCAGAAAGTTAAGGTGAGAAATTCCAAACAAGATAGCAAGACATCACCCAGGTAAACACTGGACTGGATCTGGGAGAAAAGAATAAGAACAGCAATAAACAATCTATGACTTGGTCCAAATCCATCTGATGTGTCACCTGACCTGGATGGTGCCTGTGTGCCTTACAATACATGAATGAGTCAACACAGAAGCAAACAAAGTAAAATTTGAAGTTCATAATTTCAGGAATAAGTATTCCAAGGTGATAAGCTGTAGAGTTTTTACAAATGAAGTAATTGTGCTATGAAGAAGGGGGGGAATTTGTTGTTAAAATGCAGAAAAAAATCCAAATATATCCCACTACTTTTCCTCTTTGGTAATTGCACAGACTAAGAGAACATTCTCTTGAGTCTGGGATGGCTATAAAATAACATTTTTGTTTCAGTAGAATATAAGAAAGAAGCTTTATTCTGCTTGAATATCTTTGAAGGAACGATCAAAGAAGCAGAATATCATTTGCATTGCTAAGTGACCTTGGTCTGTGATCTTCATAGAAAACAAACAGCTTTAAATGAGAAGAAGCTGTCAATTCTGGCCATGTCACAATTATGAGAGTTCATCACATGCACCATCCTGTCGTTCTGAAATTATAGCACTCTTTTATGTAGTTACACTGTAAATCACCACCCACTATTTATGGCATCTCTGTGATTCTAGCCAAACTATCAAGTAAATCAAAATGGAGATGAAATATTTTTGGCTTAAACCAATCCAATATGTTCTTGCTCCCGACAGCTGTAAAACTCAAGAGTTATTTTACATCTCAGTGTTTGAAGTCTAAAAATCACAATTTTGGATGACCTGATGCACTCTAACTAAAATCCTGGATATCTCATGATGGCTGGGAAATTAGCTAACTGGGGAATAAGCAGACCATTATTACTAGATGAAACACACAGGAGAACCACAGTAAGGGGCTATTAACTATGAAGCAAGAGATCATGAACAGTGAAATTTTAAGAGACAGTCAAATTGGAATTAAGGTGTGGTTGTTAACAGGATAACAAAACATAGTGATACATTCTGCCTTATTCTATAAAGTCAGCCAAAGGATAAAGAATCAGAGCCCCAGTTGAGCCTGATAATTATTCTAACAAAACATTTATGTAGAAAGCAATCACTCTTCTTCAAGGCTGCTGTAACAATTAGTAAAAGAAATAAAAAAGGACTAAAGGGATGAGCTAAAACAAGAATAGAAACAATAATAGAACTGTTCACTGCCACAGAGGAATATTGTCATAATTACTTGAGGTTCATAAGTAAAAATGATTACTTCATTATTATCTCAAAATAAGTGAATGAAGTCATAGGATGTCTCATGCATACAATAAAGCAATTTAAATATGGCAAAAAATGAAATTTGGATTTTTACCCTACTACTACTAGCTGAGAAGCATGATACCGGCTGTGGCCCTTCTGCTGTTATGAACCTCATAGGAATAGAACTCTTAGAGACTCAGAATTTATGTTAAATATTTCTTAAGTCTTCAGTGAATTTTTTCTTAGTGATTATGAAAATGCCTTCAAAATATAAAGACATGCTTTTGAATCCGTGCCAACTTGCCTTTCCAGAATACCTGGAATTTCAAACTGAATTTTCATTCTCAAGTACCTGAGAACATATAATTCTCTTCTTGACTCTGGACAGTTATTGTAGTCATAAGTGTGCTTGGGCAGGCTGAGATTTCATCTTTCTCTCACCTTTCCCCAATCTCCACCCAAGTCATCATTAAGATTTATTACACAGTATGTAAAAATAATGTGTTTGTTACATGTGATCAGCATTAGGAAGAGTTCTTTTGCTCAGCCTCCCATAAATGGCCATCCTTTACCATTCCTATATCCTGTCATGTGGAAGAGGGAGCTTATTGTACTGATCAAGTGCATGGACTTAGGGATCAGACACTGACTGCTAACTGAGTCGGACTGAAAGGAACAGGCACCATCTATCTCTGTTTATGACCTTGGGAAACTTTGAATCTGCTTAAGTTTCAGCTTGCTCGGTTTTTTGCAAGGACTGGATGAAACAATGCGATGTGAAGTGCTTGGGAAGTAATAAATATTCAATTAAGCCTAGCCATTTTTAACACTATTGTGATTATTACTTGTTATTGCATATTCTCTTGTGAACAGTTTATCCAATGAAAAGAAATCTAAATGAATAACCATAAAGTTATAGGAAATGAAAACACAGGGTTTTTTCTTACTAATGAATAAATCTTACAGATATTCTGTATTCTGTTACTAGCTCTGAAGATTTCATTTGAAGAATCATAGGACCCTAAGTTATACTATTTTGAGAATGGCTAATTATCAGGAAATGAAGTTTTCTGGTAAATCAAACAACTGAATGTAACTTGATTATTTAGAGACCATTTCAATCTCTTGTGTTGCCTGAGAATTATCAGAATGACCATCAGTTTTCATTTTACTAGCAAAGAATGAAAATCCTTGTTATTAAAGAATTCTGGATAAAAATTTAATTCAATAAGTATTGATTGAATTGTGACCATGTGGAAAAGCTTTGTATTTATTGGTGGAGGTTGTATGTAGTGAGAGAGGATAAAGTAGGAAAGTATTTCAAATACCTTACAATACAATGAGAGACCGAAAATTGTAAACAACCATAAGATTAAAAGGAATTAAAGTGCTGTAAAGAAGGTGAAAATCAAGGGATTGAAAGCATAGCAATGTGGAGGATTGATTTTAACCCTGAAGACTGATGAAGATTTAGGACTCACTTGAGCTGACTCTTAAAAGATGAATAGGATTTCGATAAGGGTGAAAGATGCCAGGATGAACGATAGGGTAACATTATTTTGGTATATTTAGAAAACATAGGTGAGGACAATAGTCAAGGAAATGAAACAGGGTGGGGAAGGAACAATGAAAAGCATAAAGGGTTTTGAGTTATGGGGTGGAAAAAAATCATAATAGTAATATCAGGGGAATTATATTAGTAGTAGTAGAACTAGTTACATGGCTAATATTTAGTCCTAAGTGCCAGGCATTCAATAAATACTTCATGTTCACTGTCTCATGTAATTCTCAAAACCACTCTTTAACACATGTACCATCTATTTTTAAAATGAGAAATCAGTTTGCAGTCCCACCAGCAGTGTGTTAGCATTCTTTTCTCTCCAAAACCCCTCAAGCATCTGTTATTGTTTCTTCATTTTTGCCACTCTGACTGGGGTGAGGTGGGATCTCAGTGAAGTTTTGATTTTCATTTCTCTGATTGCTAGTGATGTAGAACATTTTCTCATATTTATTGGCTTTCTGGACTTCCTCTATTGAGAAGTTTCTACTTAGTTCCCTAGCCCATTTATTGATTGGATTATTTGTGGGTTTGGTGTTCAGTTTTTTGAGTTCTATGTATATTCTGGATACTATTCCCCTGTCGGAGGCATAGGAAGCAATGATTTTTTTTCCCATTCTGTAGGTTCTGTCTTGACACTCTTGGCTAAATCTTTAGCAGAAGCTTTTCAGTTTAATGGCATTCCAATCATTGATTTTCACATGGCCTTAGTTGCTCCAACACTCAGTTGTGTACATGGTGCTGGGGTTTGAACCCAGGTCCTCATACTTGCCAGGCAAGTGCTGAAACCACTGAGCCACTGTTCCAGCCCCTTGGCTTTAATTCTTGAGCTATGGGAGTCTTACTGAGGAAGAAAGTGCCTACACTGACTTTGTGAAGTGTTGATCCTATTTTTTCTTCAAGCAATTGTATAGCTGCTGGTTTGATTCTTAATTCTTTGATCCATTTTGATTTGATTTTTGTGCAGGGTGAAAGATAGGGATCTAGTTTCAGTTGTCTGCCTATGGCTGTCCAGTTTGTCCAGCACCATTTGTTGAACAGGCTATATTTCCTCCATTATGTATTTTTGGCCCCTTTGTCAAATATCAGATGGTTAAAGACTTGTGGATTTGTCTCAGTATCTTCTATTCTGTTCCATTGGTCTTCCTGTGTGTTTTTATACAAATACCATATTGTTTTTGTTATTATAGCCCTATAATATAATTTTAGGTCAGGTGTTGTGATACCTCCTGCTACTCTTTCTTGTTTAGTAATGTTTTGGCTATTCTGGGTTTCCTGTTATTCCAAATGAAGTTGAGAATTGCTTTTTCTATATCCATGAAGAATGTCATTGGTATCTTGGTGGCAAATGCATTGAATCTGTAGAGGGCTTTTGGCAGAATGGTCATTTTAATTATATTAATTCTGCCTAACCAAGAACATAGATGGAGACTCCTCAAAAAGCAAGGGTTGGAACTACCTTACAACCCAGCTATCCCATTTCTGGGTATTTTCCCAAAAGAGCTAGAATTTGCATACTACAGAGTCACAGCTCAATTTTTATGTTTTATGTGTTTATAGCAGCTCAATTTATATGTTTATAGCAGCTCAATTTATAACAGCTAAACTATTCATCCTCAATGGATGAATAGATTAAAAAATTGTGGTATATGTACACGACGGAGTTTTACTCCACTAATAGAGTGAACAATATCATACCTTTTGCAGCCAAATGGATGGAAATGGAAAAAATTATGCTGAGTGAAATATCCCAAACTCAGAGACTCAAGGGCCAAATGTTTTCTCTCATATGTGGAAGCTAGTGTAAAACCTAAGGCAGGATGATAGTCAGCTGAGTTTAGGTAATAAACTAACCATAGTTTAAACTCCACATAAACTGAGGGTACCATAATTATAAAGGTGGGGAGAGGAGGAAGGGAGGGAGGAAAGAGAAGGAGGGACAAGGTGGGTTAGCAATACAATGAGGAATACTCAGCTCCCATCAGAAGCCTAGCTATACACAGGCAGGCAGAGAAATTCAGAAATATCAACAATTATCATACATGTATATGTTCATTTCAAACTATAGTATGGTGGAATTACAGAGGACACATGAGTTCAGGAAATGGATGAAGTGGGGGTAGATCCTGGTCTAGGATTGGCCTTAAGTTACTATTTCATTATGTGAATATCCATTTATGCACGAATTATGTAACAATAATTCCATCCAATATGTAAGACTATGTCAATCTAATAAAAAAATAAAAAATAAAATAAAATGAGAAATCAGGAGCAGAGAAGAAACTGCCAGAGCACATACAGGGAAATAAATGATAAAAACATGATTCTGACATAGGTCACTCCAACACCCTTTTACCTAATTCACATGAATAATTTTCTTTTATATTAAAATTAAGAAATCATATAAACTGGAGCTGAAGCGGCTCAGTGGTATGGTGCTTGCCTGGCATGTGCAGTGACACAGGTTTGTCACCATGTATACAGCTAAGTGTTGGAGCAACGAGGGCCACATGGAGAAATGGATAGAGCTGATTCTCTCCTTCTATCTCTCCCTCTCGCTGTCCCTCTCTAAAAAAAGAAAAAGAATCCATCTTCTCTACATATGTAATTGAATCCATTTTTTCCTTCAGTTATTTTTGACAGATACTGCCCTTGTAATCAACATGGAACTACATTCTAATTTTTGTTACTTGGTACATGTTATTAAGAGTTTAGAAGGTGTACTCAAAATGTAATATATATACCATTATTTCTGGTGATAAAATGAATGTGTGTCTTCAGACCCTGCCTACAATGATAAAGGAACAGATAATGACTTAGCCTCATTTTTTCTATAATTAGCAGCTGGGATGGTTTGGGGATATGGATATGGACATGGGGATATGGTTTGGTGGGTAAGATATGGAGCAGAGGATAGTATAGGCAAATCAAGTGTCTATAAATGGAAACTCTTCATTCTTTACTATCACACTTCTCAGACCAAAAGGATCTGGAATTTGGTACAAACTGGACAGGAAAAAACTGGGAGCAGGCAATAGTGGAGAAACTGTTACACTTAAGCTCTGTGCCCCATTTCTAAGTTCTTAATAGAAAGATTTTCTTACACCCAGGAGATTACTATGTATTGTCTGTAACACAAACAAAACAACTGTAAGTTGAAAATTTCCCTTTTATACGTAACAATAAAATGGTCACTATGCTACAGTCTGAAACTTTAGTCTCTGGACCACAGATAGGGATGTCAAACTGTATTATGATTGGGACTTTGAGGTGTTCTCCCTCTGGGCAGAAGTCATGCATGTGTGTAAGCATTCCTCTCCAAGCAAAGAAGATGGCTGGAAATCACTGTCATACCATCTGATGGAATAAATTACCACCAGTCGGATATAAAATCCTGATCCAAGCCTTTGGTCCTACAGTGGAATGCAGCTACCACAGGGCAATCCTGCTCACAAGCAAACTTAAACCCTCATGCATGTTAATGGTTCATTTCAGTTTTTTTGAGACCAATACAATTTTCAATAACAAAAGGGAAGAAAGTGTAGCTAACTCATAGTGACTTTGGGATTGATATATTCATTTATCCTCCCAATAAATCTTCACTGATGAGCAGTTATAGTTATAAAATGGACTGATGGAGGAAAAGACATATTCCATATGTCTAGCAATATGTCTTAATAAAATGCTTTTTGTAAAAAAAAACATTCACAGTTTTAAGAGATATGAACTGCAGTTTTTATTTTATATCTTCTTGTTATGACCATGGAGATGAATGAATTAGAAAACAGAGGTAATTACATAAATATGCTATGTAGCTTTCAACAACAATCTCAGATGATTCCCACACTTAAGAATAGACATTTTGGAACAGGAAACATAAGGAAATTAGGTGACAAATATTGCTCAGGAAATACTTAGTGGAAATATATAGGATATGCCTCACAGAAAGATTTATAATTTGTAGAATTATAATAGTAACTAAAATATTTATGCTGAAATTTTATTTTATTTTGAGTAATATTATTTCCAGTTATATTCTGTTCCTTATATAATTCTTCTTTCTTATCAACCCCTCAAAATATAATAGAATACTTGCAAAATTAAAACTGAGTTATACCTCCATGACTAAATATCATTTCATATTTTAAGTATGGATAATTCAAGATTTATGCAAAAGTATAAAACAAAATTCAAACTATCATCATTTGCTTGTCTTGCAATATAGTTAGTGTGCTTTCCACCTGAAGCTACATTATGCCTTAAACGAAGGAGAACTATTAGCTATCTCCTGCTTATACAGAACTCTCTCAAAAGAAGCTTACATGAAGAAAAACTAAATACATAAGAATAAATGCTTTGACTTCCAGACCATACAGCTTTTTAAAATGATTCTTATCAAGAAATTTTATGGTGTTGCACTCAGGAACATTCTTGAACCAAAACATCTGTTTGCTATATTGTAGGAAAGTAACAACTGGACACTCGGCTTTAACTTCTTTTAGAGAAATGTTACAAGATTGAAGAGGGCTGGAGATGGACTCTTCCAGGTTGGGAAGGATGAGGGAAACTGTCCTCAGACTTTTTGTGTTTATCAGAATAACTCCAATTATAGTTGTTTTATAAACATGTTTTCATAAATATATTTTTGGTTGTTAGCCTTCAGGTTTTTAAAATAAATGTTAAAATTCAAAAGAACTAAATAAACTAAGCCTGATCCTATCCATAATCTCCTGCCCTCTCCTCTTCACCCAAGAATCATTACCATTAAGGACATCATGCACCTGTGAGTGGCTTATCAGGAACTGGCTGTGAGACGTTAAAACCTGCACGACCTTGACAAAAGTAAAAGCATTTCCAAGTACAATTCATTTAACTACACCATTATACTGGATGACAGGGCTGAGACAGGGAGTATGAGAAAAGGAAAGCTGCAAGCCCCTTGGGGGACACAGATAAAATGAGGCAGAACACTTCCAAACGACACATTTGTTATAACCAGTCATGGTGTTTTCAAAGTCCTTGCTCTAAAAACTATGCTGGTTGTGCCAGAGTTCACCTTATCACTGCTGCCACACAGGCCTCTCAGACATAAGACTTGCTCATCCTGACTTCACACAGAGGACCCCGAAATGACAATGCATATGAAGAACAGAATCCAGGCTCAGATTTTCACTAATGTAGACCCAGTTATTAAAGAAACTCTTGTTTGAAATATTTTCTTTGCTACTTTAAGAAGTCAGCATTTTGGTAATATTTGAATTTGTTATATTTTGGAATTTTTTTTTGGTCTTAGAGCCATTCAAAGATAAGGCAGACATTATTAATAATTATAAAACATCATTTTCTTATCCTCATGTTATTTGCTTTCTACAATCAAAATTTTTAAAGAATATTCTTATTTTATAATGTTCTTAAATATTATAATTTCATTTTTAGGCATCAAGAGCTAGATTCAATCATGCAGCAAAAAAGAGGAGAAAGAAACATTTTCTGACCATGTCTACCATATTTAAACACTGGGCAAAGCAAGATATACCAGTAACCTTGACGCAATAACTGGCTAGTGAGGAAGGCAGATGTACTAATACTAACCACAGTGCCCTGAGATAAAGGTAGTAATACAGCTTGAGACCAAGGATTTGAAGCTGTCTTATTGGGATAATCTCAAAAGGCTTCATAAAGGAGGTGATATTTAAACTGAACCTTGAAGAATGAATAATACTAGCAGTAGTAATAACTTCAACTATTGCTACCACTACAGCTACTTACACGTACTTGCTATGTACCGGGCTCTGTGCTGAGAACCTTGTGTATATTAACTCATTGAATTCTCTCAACTCTGTGAGGCAAATACTATTACCCCCATTCTATGGATAAGGAAACTAAAGTTCATAACTGCCCAAGGACACACAACTAGTAAGCTGTGGAGCTGGGATTTGATCCAGATGGTTTAGCTCCAGACTCTATGCTCACTGTCACTACATCAAACTGCCACACACAGAGAAATTCACTGAGGAGGAATGTTAACAAGCCAAGCCAAGTCGAGGGAATAGTAATATATCAAAAGTTATAGGAAAAATGACTGTGCTGTCTTCAATCACCTGGCTCCTTGAGAACCTCCCCCTCCATCTGAGTAGGTATGGGGAGTACACTGCACTCCGTATTCTTCCCTTCACAGGCCTCCAATTCAGTTTAGATAGGAAAGAGACAATAAAGGGAGGAAAATGGTTAAAGAAAGGAAGGTATACAAAAGCATGAAGGTCCATTTTACCCAGAAGTGATTATTACATGCATAATGGAATATTAAAAGGGAAGTTTTGTCTGAAGCATCAAAACAATAATTAACACATTCCAAAGAAGGTGTTAGACCATATGTTGAATTCCCAACAGAGGATTCCGAGAACCAGTTACACAATACTAAAATGCCATACTCACACTGAAGTTCTATAATTAGAAATTAAGGAGAAAAACTTATTTTGGACAAATTATTGATACACTATGAATTTGACTCTGAACAGTAGGAGATGTCTGTCCTCAGTTCAGCATGGGGAAGGAGAACTTAGTATGTGTCCCCTGACATTTAATGTGCATAAAGACTTGTATTCAATTCATGGATTACAAACATAATGGCCAATTGATTAGCTAACACCACTTAGGATACAGTGAACTGAAGACTGCTGAGATGGAGACCACCCAAATCCCAATGTACCCTGAAGTTCAAAGCAAGTGACTCTTTTCTATGGACTAGTTATGGATATTTTGTAAGAAAGAATCAGAAGGAGGTCACCTATGGTCATGTACAAGATACTTGGAAGGGTCAAAATCTCCCTTTGGACATTGGAAGACCACAGAAACATTGGAAGACCATTGGTTTTCTTAGCCAAACTGCAGATTGTTCATTCTTTCAAAACAACTGCAGAGGGGGGCTGGAGCGGTGGCTCGGTGGTTATGGCACTTGCCCTGCATGTGGGATTACACGGGTTCAGATCCCAGCACCCACATACAAATCCCAGCATGTACATAATTGTCATTGCAAAGAAAGCCATGTAAAAAACTCAATAAAATTTTATTCTCTCTCTCTGTCAGTCTCTCTCTCTTTTTCTCTCTTTAAAACACACACACACAAAAGAAACAAGAAACAACAACAACAACAAAAAAAACCCTGCAGAGTGGAGCACCTACAAAGAACTAATGAAAGCAGTTTTAACATCCCCAAGTCGAGGGCAGCAATGTTAGACTAACAGTATGGCACTTTTCTAGGAAGAACTTTCCAATCCCACTTTCCTCCCCTCCCTGCCCAGAGGAGTCAGAAACTGAGGTTAACAAATGAAGGATGGAAAAGTAGATGGCTAGGAAGGGAAAGAAGAGACCAACTATTCCTTTCCCCTTTGCAAGTTTCCTATCTCTGGAAGGCCTGAGTTTGAGAGCTCATGGGGAAAAGCTTTAACATCATGAATAAAGTTTAGAATACTAAGTATTACACAGCCTAGATATTTAAATGATTAAGTCAAATCTGTGTTCTTTCTCAAAATCCAATGGACAATAAGTCCAACTTCAAAATCAAACAAAAACTCTACATATTGAGTGCCTCCCACACTGCACTGTATAGATTCTGCACATTTTATCTCATTTATTCTTCCCACAATCTGTGATGTGGCTACTATTGTCCCCATTCTACTGGTGAGAAACTAGAAACTAGGCTAAGGTCCCTGTTCATGGTAATACAACCAGTGTGTAATAAAGCTAGGATTAATAGTCATTATCATTATTTTTGCATTTTTATGATATTCAAAATTGTTCATTTTGAGGGAAAATATTGAATATGCTAAATTTCATAGGGACTTCACTAAAGTCCACTAATATCTCAAATTAAAGCAGTGCATCTTTTATGGTGAAGCCATCCTTCTTTAGTCATAGCTCTTGATATTTTGAGGGAATATATTGAACATCATAAGGTAAAATCAAACAGATTGACTTTTAATTTCAAGTGGAAGATTTTCATGTTACGGCACGTACAAAACCAAATAGTAATTAAACATACATTGCAGCTGCAGGGTTCACAATTTAATGGGTGTGAATAGAAAGCAGTAGCAATTTAAATAAATTTGAAATACAATATTCAATTAGGTTACCTCTTCTGAATAGTCATCTCTTACTTCACATCTTCATTTAAATTTTCTCTTACTCTGAGATAACTGATATCTAACATGGGAATTTGTTGTAAGAAATCATATATACACATAAAATGACTTATGTCTATAACATGTTAGTGCTTATGTTAATTTAAACAGGACTTACTGTATTTTAGCATACAGAAAATACAGTCCACTCTGCTTCCTAGCTGCCATGACGGGGCCTTTTCTACCATCGTCCTTCTAGGGCCCTTGCCTGGCTGAAAGGCTCCTGAAGCCAGGCTGAGAGGAGCAGGAGACAGGCAAAAGGGAACTCTCCATACCCCATGATGACAAAACCTGCAAACGAGTCTCCTGGGATTCTGAGGAGGGAACATTTCTTCTTAAGATGCCTCACTAGAACAGTGTTTGCCATAGAATTGAAAATCTTTTCCTTCTGTTTTTGACTAATATGTATTAATTGTACATATTAATTGGGTACAGTGTGATATTTCAACATATGTATACAGCATGAACTGATGAAATCAGAGTAATTAGCATTTCCCTCTCCTTATTCTTTATGTTTGTAGCCTTCAATCTCCTTCCACCTAGGTCTTCATAAAATATATAATAGGTTATTGTGAACTACAGTCATTACAAGACTGAATTTTTATATCCCCCCAAACATTATTATTTAGGGTCTAATCATATCCATATTTTAGTCTGACAACTCTCATAATTAAAGCAATCATAATAGCAACTACTTTTAATGTAATAGAAAATTATATACCTGACACTGGGATAAAACACTATATAAATTTTCTCATTTGACCTTCAGAATAACTCCATTAGGTAGGCATTGCAATAACACCATTTCATACTTAAGGATACTAAGGTTTAGAGGGTTCCAATAAACTGGGTGAAGTTATTTAGTTATTAAGTGACTGATAGGATTTGAACCAAGGAAGTTTGGTGCCAGAACAAGAGCCTGCTTCTGGCCTGCTATGCAAATAAAAGAAAATCACCATTTAAAATACACAGAATATGATCAAAAATTTAAATATTTAGCTGTTCTCATGTGTATAGTGTTTGACCTACACAAGGTGTTCCATGAAAGTAAAATAAATACAGATGCTCTGAGTTCCTTACTAACAACATGAATGAGTCTAGCATTCAGAAATGAGGTGAAAAGAGACCTCTTATGTTTATCACCGCTGTAATGAACTCTGTCAGCAGCCTCTGTAGTTTGGGACAGTCCAGGAAAGCATAGTTACAAAAATATATAAAGTATGTATTTTCCAAATCTGAAATTCAAACTCATGATACTGTTTTTGTAGCTTTTTTTCACTAAATACATAGACAAATATACAAATGCAACCATGTAAGATGAGATTAAAAATAAAATCTTGCAATAATGAGATGAAGAATTCTTCACATGCCTAAATTTTATGGTATTTATGAGTACAAGATCATGAAATCTATTACCTCTACTGATTTCAGAATGAAAAGATATAAGAACCACAATGAATTTTATAATATACATATATATAAACACACATCTATATAATATTATTTTATATTTACTGAGTACCTACTAGGTGCTAAGACTAGCTGAGGATACAACTGACCAGCAACTATGAACCAGCATGATATCTGCTGGGACCTATTTTTGAAGTCCTAAAGACTGTATGAGGAGACAAGGGGGATTTTTCAGAAAGGTTCCCTGTGCGCAGTATTATCAAAACTGAAACACAGTGGAGGCACTGTATTGGGAGAACATGTGTGATGGTGATGTTCAAGGGATTGAAGAGCATGAGGTAACCAGGGACATAATAGACTTCAGAATTATGGGTCCTTGGGTAAATTTTCCTGTATGTCAAACATATTTATTTCTTTCTCTTTACTGATTGTTATTAATAAGAGCTAGTTATTTTTGAAGAAGCTTTAATTTTTAATCAAAAAAAGAAGTGCCAGGTGCAATTGTGCAAACCTATAATCCCAGCAGCTTGGGCAACTGAGGTAGGAGGATTGTAAGTTCAAAGCCAGCCTCAGCAATTTAGTGAATCCCTAAGCAACTTAGCAAGACCCTGTCTCAAAATAAAAAATAAAAAACAGGCTGGGGATGTTGCTCAATGGTTATATTCCCCTGACTAGGTTCAATCCTTGGTACAAAGAAAAAAAAAAAAAGTACAAGAACCCAAAAATCTTTTTCTGTAAATCTTTTTCTCAAAATAAATAGATCTTTGGGACTGTCTATTTCTACTTCCAGCAATGTGTATTATGATTTGAGGACTTGGAATACGGCACTGAATTTGCTTACTCTGAGAAAGGATGGACACAGATAGCAAGAAAACTTTTCCGTTGGGGTTTTAGATCAATTTGCTTTTAGAAGAGTTTTGTATACTCTCCATGAATGCTGGAAACTCACAGGAAAATACACACATTCCCTAAACTAAATAACTATTAGGAAAATATCAACAATTTCAATTTACTGATAGTGATTTCCTATATTCAGAACAAGTAAACAGTTACCTTTTGCTTAGTACTCACTCATCTGATAGAATCTACTAAACAAGAAGAATAAAGATTCAACTATAATCAATAGATTTTAATTGCTTTGATACCTTATCAATTAAGATTGTATTTGGTTGTAAGAAATAGAGATCCCTA
>PVKS010008124.1:59740-69948 GCA_004027875.1 Aplodontia rufa
TCCTAATTCTTATGCAAAGAGTTAGGATGTGTTGGAATGTGCTAACCACAGGCTGTTCCCTACCTAGTTGTTTGTCTGTACTCAATCTGCATAACCCCTGGCAACTCCCTTAGAAGGATTATTGATTCCTTGGCTGTCTCCCCTCCTTCATATATAAAAACCCGTGTGCCTTAAGAATAAACGGATTCTGAGCTGCCATCAGCTGCGTGTGGTTGCCTCGTTTCCCCGGCTGGGAGGGAAGGGGTCCCTGGATGAGGGGGGACCCGGGTTCCAGTCGTCGGCACTCACCCTCCTCCTGATCGGCTCCCGGGGGGGACAATACAGCCCCCCAACACCCTAGCTCAGTGATTTTAAGCAGGATACAAATTATAGTTATGTTGCCCAGTGCTAGAGTGATAGCTCAGCAGTTATCGGAGATGTGACCTAAGATCTTAACTTTCCACCCTGGTGGTTATTTTTCCCAGGCTGGTTGCTTGATTTAGTCCTCACCTCTGGAGATTCTGTGGTAGAGTAGAGGAAGAGGTGAGGAAGGTAAAGCCTCTCCCCTTTCCAAAGCCCTCTCTGGGAAGTAGTAATAGTTCTATTTCATTATTATCCCTAATTTAGAAATAAGGCTCTTGCTAACTGAAAAAGAGAACCTAGGAATGTCATTTTACAAAAAGATAGCAAAGTAATAAAGTGTGCTTCACTAGACAAAGATAGAATGAAAGGTTTTAGAAAGAAATTCTTAATCTTGGCTTTAAGCACATATTGCTGTGAATCAAACAGTGATCATGTCTTAAGGTTTGAATGTTTGTGCATCTCCAAAATTCATGCTGGAATGTAATCCTCAATGGAATTGATTGAAGAGGTGGAGCCTTTAGAGGTGATCATGTCACCAGGACTCCACACTTTTTTTTTGTTGTTGTTAAATATGGTCTTACATTTAGGAGGGAATCATTACCAAACAATCAAGAACAAATGCATAATGACAGAGCAAGCCCAGACTGATGCCATTCCATGTTTTCCCTCCTTGGGTTCCCCCTGGTTCCATGTTTCCCCCTATTAAACCTCTCTGTTAATTGGACTTCTCGTGGAAGTCAAAGGTTCACCTTTGAGATGATCCCCCCATACTCCCTCCCTCCGGTCTCCTTGATATACTTCCTATTCCCTCTCCCCCTCCCTGCCCCCCTCCCTACATCCCCTTGCATCCTAGGCAAGGTTCCCCCGGTTTGGGTAAAAATTCATACATACTGAGGTTATTATTAGCTTAGCTATCTATCATAGTGTTTCTGATTATATTCTAGCTTCCACAAATGAGAGAAAATATTCGGTCCTTGAGTCTCTGAGTTTGGGATATTTCACTTTGATGAAGCTGTATCTCTATAATATGCCGATGCTAGCTCTTTTGAGAAAATACCCAGGAGTGGGATATAAGGTGGTTCCAGCCTTAATTTTTTTTTTTTTAAAGAGAGGACAGTGAGAGAGAGAGAGACAAGTGATTTTTACTGAGATTTTCACATGGTTTTCATTGCTCCAACACTTAGTTGTGTACATGGGTTCTGGGGTCCAGCCCTAATTTTTTGAGTAGTCTCCACACTGCTTTCCAGAATGGCTATACCAGTTTGCAGTCTCACCAGCAATGTGACAGTGTTCCTCTTTTCCCACAGCCCCTCCAGCATCTGTCATTATTCCTATTCTTCATTTTTGCCACTCTGACAGGAGTGAGGTGGAATATCAGTGAAATTTTGGTTTGCATTTCTCTTATTGCTAGTGATGTAGAACATTTTCTCATATGTTTATGGGCTTTTTGGACTTTCTCCATTGAGAAGATTCTTTTTATTTGTGTAGCCCATTTATTAATTGAATTATTTGTGGTTTTGGTGTTTAGTTTTTTTGAGTTCTTTGTATATTCTAGATATTAGCCCTCTATCCAGGTGTAGTAGGCAAAGATTTTCTCCCGTTCTGTAGTGTATATGGGACCAATCAGAGTACACTCAATTGGTTAATCAGAAATGGGTTAAAAAGAAAGATATGATTGGATACAGGAACCCTGCCAGAGCTACTAGCTAGCTTAGGGGGCAGAAAGTGATTGGAGCAAGTAGGGGAAAGATGATTGGCTTTGCCATGATACATATGTGCTTCTCCTTTCCACAATAAACGCTCTTGTACCCTCCACCCAAGAAGTCCGGTATCTGTGTCTTGTCACAGCGCTGCTTACCCCCGAGGCTTGGTCCCAAGGAACTTCCACCGTCTAGCGCCTGAACAGGGACCTCTGCCGAGGCTTCCCTTCAGGCATCCCCAGATCCCCTAGTCTCAGTAAGGGCCCCTTTCCTTTTCTCTTTGTGTTGTATGTTCTTCAAAGTGCCAGTGAGGTAAGTTTGGCATTTCCCTCTCGCCCCTTTCTCCTCGTCCTTGTCTCCTTGTGATCCCTCAACAGGCATATTTTAGTTTCACTTGGGCTCCACTGGCACACTCACATAACGGTCTGATCACCCCAGAGTGTGGAGCCGCCTCTTTTGAGGAGCCCGAGACACTGTGTGGGCATGCGACCGTGAACTAAAAATCCACGGGAGTCTCCCACTAATCACAAGACATCTGATCCGATATACTCTCTCCATTCATCCTTAGTTTAGGCCCCGGCCTTTGTCTATAGTTTACATTTCCGCTGCCCCCTCCCACCGCCTCCCGCAGCCTGTCTATTGTTCCTGTCTGCCACCACTCCAGCCGCACCTCCCCATCAAAAGTGGGCTCCATTTATTGGCCTTCTTCTGCTGTTAGCTTCCTTCCTTATGCTCCTTCTCTTATTACTCCATCTCCCCACTTAAGTCCTACACCTTGCCATAAACACCTCCTTTTTCCATCTCCCCAGTTCTCCTGCAATCTTGGAGACGTTTGTCCTTGCCCTGACCGCCACCTCGCCTTCACATTGCTCTACTTCCTAGTTTCTCCCGGCTTTTCTGAATCCCTTGATTCATTTCCTGCCCCTTCTTGTCTTTCCCTTCTCCCCCTTAGTCCTGCTTGATGGGTAATCTACCACCCACCCAAAAGGCACCTCAATTGGCTGCTCTCAAAACCCTCCTCTCTCAGAGGTGTCTCATGGTCAAACCGAAAGACCTTGATTTCTTTTGGCAGGAGGTTATTATTATAGCCCCCTGGATTAACCCAGAAAATATTTGGGATCCTCAAATATGGATGAAGGTCCTCCTTTTGTCCCGCAAGAAGGAGGTTCATGATGGTCATTTTCCCCCTGCTCCTTTCAATCCCGCCTTGCTCTCAATTATTGCTAGCCCGCAAGGTTCCTTCACCGAGGATGTTATTAATCACTACAATGATGGCCTTGCAGGCCTCACAAGCCACAACGCCACCTTCTTGCTCTGGGTCTGATGATGATGATTCAGGGGAGGAAGATAATTTACTCCCTGTACCTAAGGAAAATTTGCCATCTGCACCTACTACACCACCAGATAAAGCCCTTACAACCCCCTCATTATTCCGTGCTCCTTCATGGTCCGCCGCCTGGTTACCCTTAGTCTGACCTGCCCTGAGTCGACCCCTCCTCCTCTCTCGCCTGTTTGGCTGCCCCCACATCCTTGATCTCCCAAAATCCTTCCACAATTAATCCCTCTACCTCCCCCTTTTACCACACACTCCCCAGCCTAGCCATTCTCTTAAGGGACCACATGTTCAACATGTATGTGCTTTAAATTTCGGGGCCGACGCGGACCACTACCCTTGGGTTCCCACACCTGTTGGAGATTTGTCCCTTCTTCACAAGGCCGCCCAGGAGTCTGGTCTGGACTCCCCTTATTTTGAGGAGGTCCTTGGTCAATGGTCTTCTCGCCTGCAGACCCCTCGTGACTGGCAACATACCTTCAAGGAATGTCTGACTCGGCCTCAATATCTACAGTGGAAAGCAGCCTATGAGCAGGAAGATGAATAAACCAACCATAATAAGCACTACAAGCCTTCCCTATTACCTTGGATATACTCCTTAGTCGCGGGGATTTCTCACCCCACAAGCTCAGGCCAGAGTTGGACTAGCTGCCTATTTCGATCAGGTTAACAGTATGGCCTTGCGCAGCCTGAAAAATATTACCCCACCTAAACTGGAGGAGCTCTTTCGGAATTTTATCCAAGATCCACAAGAATGGTTCCCTGACTTTTTAGTCAGGGTAACCGAGGCTGTTAATAGACGGTTCCTTGACCCCTTGCTTCTATGGTTTTACAAAACAGGCCAGGCCTTGACTTGGTTCTTTTTCATCAAGGTGGATTATGTCAGGCTCTCCAAGAAAAGTGTTGCTTTTACACGAATCACTCTGGGATTATTAAAAAATCTATGTCTCTTCTTCAGACTAGACTTCTCAATAGATAAAAACAGAGAGAACAATCCATGAATTGGTTTGAAGGAGTCTTTAATTGGTCACTCTGGCTAACCACTCTGACTGCTACCCTTGCTGAGCCCTTTATTGTTATCCTGCTTATCATTTGCATTGTTCCCTTTATAATCAAATGCTGTAAGTCCTCTTTACAGACACAGATTAACAATCTGTCCCAGATCAGTAGCCTTCTTAGTCTCCAAAGAACCTGCATATGTACGTCTGCAAGAACAAATGGACCAAAACAATGAACTGACACCATATGATGACCTGGCACCTCCTGTCCTACCATCTACACATAAAGTGACAAATAAAAAACAACACAAAAGGAAGAAAAACCACAACACCTCATACAAAAATATGATCCCATTACATTAAAGTCAATGGCTGGCAGTCAATGACAGTAAGATCCCCAGAAGGGGACAACCTAAGACAGGCACAGCCGCCCTGCTCACAACCTCCAGGTGACTGTTGGCCACACAGTTACCGGACAGGTCATATTCCTGGCCAGTATACCTTGTCACACGCCTGTGCAGATCGATACTCCCCATGATTGCAAGCAACCTATCAAACTTTAATAAAAAGGGTGGATATGTATATGGGACCAATCAGAGCACACTCAATTGGCATCATGGTTGCAGGGCAGATTAGTCAGAAATGTGTTAAAAAGAAAGATATGATTGGATACAGGAACCCTGCCAGAACTACTAGTGAGCTTATGTGGTGGAAAGTGATTGGAGCATGAAGGGGAAAGATGATTGGCTTAGCCAGGATACATATGTGCCTTTCGTTTCCACATTAAGTGGGCTTGGACCCTCTACTCAAGAAGTCCGGTGTCTGAGTCTTGACACAGCGCTGCTTACCCCCGAGGCTTGGCTCCAAGGAACTTCCAACACTATAGGTTGTCTCTTGACATTCTTGACTAAATTTTTAGGTGTGCAAAAGCTTTTTAGTTTAATTGCATCCCATTCATTTATTCTTGACTTTAATGCTGCGCCACGGGAGTCTTGTTAAGGAAAGTGGAGCCGAACCCTATGTCATGTAGTGTTTTTTGTTGATCCTACTTCTTTTTCAAGCAATTTTAAAGTTGCTGGCTTAATATCCAGATCCTTGAACCATTTTGATTTAAATTTTGTGCAGGATGAAAGGTAAGGATCCAATTTCAGTTGTTTACATATGGCTGTCCAATTTGTCCAACACCATTTGTTAAACAGGCTATCCTTCCATACTATGCTTTTTCCCCCTTTATCAAATATCAGATAGTTAAAGGTGTGGGAGTTTGTCTCAGAATGTTCTATTCTATTACGTTGGACTTCAGTTCTGTTTTGATACCAGCACCATGCTGTTTTTGTTACTATAGCCACTATAGCCCTACAGTATAATTTCAGGTCTGGAATTGATATACCACCTCCTTCCTCCTTCTGGTTGACAGATCAGCCAAACCAAAAAAAAAAAAATCAACAGTGATATCTCAAATCTGAACAACTCTATTAATCAGTTGGGCTTAACAGACATCTACAGAATATTCCATCCTAAATCGACTGAATTGACCTTATTCTCAGCAGCTCATGGAAACGTCTCCAAAATAGAGCACATCCTAGTACACAGAACTAACCTTAACAAATAAAAAAAAGTTGATATAGTCCCATTTATCCTGTCAGACCACAATGCTATGATCTTAGCAATCAACAACAAGAAAAACAACAGAAACTACTCAATACTTGGAAATTAAATAATACCCTCTTAAACGAAGAATGGATAAATGAGGTAATGAGATCAGAAATCAAGAAATTCTTGGAAATGAATGAGAATGATGAAACAACACATCAAAATCTCTGGGATAGTATGAAAGCATTCTTAAGAGGTAAATTAATAGCACTGAGTGCATTCATCAAAAATCAGGAAAAAGCCCAAATAAATAGTCTTATGCTCCAACTCAAACTCCTGCAAAAACAAGAACAATCCAATCCCAAAGCTAAAAGAAGACAGGAAATAACAAAAATCAAAATTGAAATCAATGAAGCTGAGAACAAAAAAAATAGTGCAAATAATCAACAAAACAAAGAGTTGGTTCTTTGAAAAAAATAAACAGGAATGACAGACCCCTGGCCAACCTCACCAAAATGAAGAATGAAGTGAAGCAAATCAACAAAATGAAAGACAAAAACAGAGATATCACCACAGACTTAACCAAAATCCAGAAGGTTATCAGAACTTATTTTGAAAAATTATACTCTGTCAAGTTTGATAATCTGGAAGACATGGACAGATACTTGGCCACATATGACATTTCCATACTAACACCAGAGGACATTGAAAATCTAGACCAACCTATCTCAGGTAGCAAAATCAAAGCAGCAATCAAAGCCCTTCCGAAAGAGAAAAGCCCAGGAACTGATGGATTCACAGCAAAATTCTACCAAATTTTTACAGAAGAATTAACATCGATCCTCTACAAGCTTTTCCATGAAATTGAAAGGATAGGAGCACACCCAAACACTTTTTATGAAGCAAATATAACACTGAAACCAAAATCCAACAAAGACACATCAATAAAAGAAAACTACAGACTAATTTCCCTGATGAACATAGATGCAAAAATCCTTAATAAAATTCTAGCTAATTGGATCCAAAAGTACATTAAAAAGATAATACATCATGATCAAGTTGGCTTCATTCCAGGACAACAGGGCTGGTTCAACATACACAAATTAATAAATGTAATTCACCGCTTAAACAGAATTAAAAATAAAAATCATATAATCATCTCAATTGATGCAGAAAAGGCCTTTGATAAAGTTCAACATCCTTTTATGCTAAAAACTCTGGAGAAGATAGGGCTCAAGTGAAGATGCTTTAACTACGCAAGATCCATTTAGGACAGATCCTTAGCCAACATTATGCTCAATAGAGAAAGACTCCACAATCTTGAATGCAATTAGTGCTCTGACAAAGGGTTGGAGGAGCCTATTTTGCACTGTTTTCCCCTTTGGCTCTTTACTGAATGGAGATTTTTTTTTTTTTAAACAGTGATTATAGCAACAGTTCTCGAACACACAATGGCAATATGTACTGAATAGTCTTAAAAATATTTGCATGTATCTCAGGAGTAAGCTTCTAGAACTGATCCTAAGGAAAGAATATAAGATATGGTAGAAAATGTATGAATAAAGATGCCAATTCTAAATGTTATAAAATATAAATTAATAATTAGAAATAATTCATGTATCAAAAATAAGCAAAAATAGTGAAATGAGTTAGATAACATAAGCATACAATGAAAGAATGCAACGATTAAAATTAGATTTTCAAAGCTTATTTGATGACATAGAAAAAATGCCCATGATAGAGTATTAAATGGGGGAAGCAACATAATAAATTAAATTACACAGAACTTTGTTTCACGATCTTCCACATAAGCAGTTCCTAGGTAAACCTGTAATAGGACCCACTTTCAAATGTTAATGTTGTCTAGGGAATTGCATTAGTGAAGATTTTAGTATCTCCTTTATAGTCTTCTGTACTTTATGAATTTCCTAATGCAAATATATGCTATATTCATATAATCAAAACTCAATATTATTGAAAAATCTGTCTTATTGAAAGTTATAGTGTTAAAAGAAAGAAGAATTACATAGGTTCCCAAAATTAATAAATATTTTAAAAACTACATTGACCTTGGATGAGAGAGATACAAGATCCCTAGGTCTGAGAAAATGCCATTTGAAGGACATCCAGATAGCCAATTCAACTTCCTGTGACACTTTAATTTATAATTTAGTCATTATTCATCTCATATTAAGAGTGATTGTAAAATAATGCATTTGAATTTGAATATGCATAACTTATGTCTTTATTACTAAGAGATAAGTCTCAGTGTTGAATATGTTAATCAAAATCAAATCTGTCACTTATTTAAACAGTTAAACAATTATCATTATATTAAACTTCAGACTAGAGTGAACCTTTGCAGCTAACATTCAGTTCCCAGAAAATAATGATTTTACTTAGAAAAGCTGCCAGGAACAAATTCTAACATAAATATGTCACTAAACTAAAAACTTTTGGAAAGATAAACACTATAAGGATTACCTGATTTAAGTTTGTAAGAGCAAATTCAGTCTGAAACAATATTGCCAAAATTCTCTGGTCTAAAGGATTTTTTAAAAAACATCTACAAAGAGTGTGCACACTTATATCTTCTCACTGATCTGGGTCTTCAGAAACACATCAATACACGGAGTACATAAAAACCAGCTGTAAGAGATTTTTCTTTGGTCAATATAAAGCAAGGTCACTATATTATAGGAAGAATTAGCACTCTATTTATTTCACTTCCATAAAGGGATTGTTCAAGGGCAAATTCTAAAAGAATGTGATCCTGAGAATTACTGACACCCTTGGAAAAACAGACAACTTTGGGATAATTCTGAATTTCTAATGGGACTTTATTAGATTATGTTGTAAATAGAAGCAACAATTTTAAAAGTTATTTGTATTTATATATTTTAACTAAATATCCTTAATGATTATTTCAAAGTAACAGAGAGGAATACACAGATGAAGAAACAATTGTAGTGATTCACTCTGGAAAATTCTAGATTAAAAAAATTAAATCTTCTTACAAATAAATGCTGATGAAATTTTTAATGAGAGCCTGCCCTATGTTGGACACTGTGCTTATTAGGAAGATCTCTTGCTAATGCTTCTTAAATACTGTACTTTCTTTCTTCACAGCATGTCAATAATAGGGAACAAGGAGGGCCAGGACTAGGGTAAAAGTTGTGACGCACTTACTTGAAGCACCAAATTTAAAAGGACACAAAAAAAAAAGGCCTCAGAGATCAAGATGAACAATATTTTATAATAATTTTTTTCTTTTGCAGTGCTGGGCATTGAACACAGCACCTTGTACATGCTAGCCAAGCAAATTACCACTGAGCCTCATCCCCAGTCCTAACATAAACAATACTTTAAGGAAACATGCTTTAAATAAAAATTCAATAAACAATCCATGATGAACAAAACATCAACATTTTAATAAATATATGTCAAAACATGCCAAATCTGCATGTTTTAGAGCAAATATAGTATAAATATTTTAGTAGCATGTTCTATTTATTTTATTTATTTATTTTTCTTCAGGGCTGAGGACCGAACTCTGGGCCTTGTGCATGCTAAGCAAGCTCTCTGCCACTGAGCTAAATCCCCAACCCCTGTTCTATTTATTTTTAATACATTAGGATCTTCTTTAAACTATTCTCTCTTGAGACCATCATGTGAACATCATCCAAAGTATTTCTACTTTGTCCCTAACTGACTAAAGAGAAATCTTGGATAAAGGAACAGGCCTCTTTAAAGAAAGTCATTATTGGAAACCACACACTGGTGTTAACAAAACACATTTTATTATTTATGATGGATGGTTAGCACAGGAAAATATTTAAAAAGAAAGAAGGATCATTATGTTACTCCATTAGAAACATATTTAATATTTGAGTAACCCCAGTTGTTCACTGTCTAGACATTGCAGCTGATTTCCCCCTGCCTTTTACAAACAATCTTTCAGAAAGCCCAAATTCAAGCAACTCTAAGAGGGCTTGAGGAAATAAGATGAAATGTTCACAAGAAACAAAAGCAAGAGCACTGAAGAAAAAAAAGAATAGCTCTGATAACCAGTCTGCTCCAGGAAATTTTCTTCAGAACTGAAACGAGATCTAGCTGTAACATGATAAATTATAAGGTAAAGAGGGTAGCTGCTTCAAAGCTGCTACATGAAAATTAATAACTAGGAAACTCTGATAGTTAATGAACTAAAAATTGGTTTGTTTAAACCAAAGCTTTACCTTG
>PVKS010008125.1:0-69774 GCA_004027875.1 Aplodontia rufa
TTAGAGGAGGGCTGGCGTTTGAAGCAACATGACTAGGTGAACTACAGGAGCCCGTGGAGATCAAGGCGGAAAAACCTAGGATCAGGGTCCTGGGGAGTCCAAGGCAAACAGGTTAGAACACTAGAAGAAACCAGCAGAGAACAAGGAGAGGCCCATGATCCAGAGGAGCCAGGGGCAAACGGAGCCTGTTTTGGGAAGGAGGCAGCCACCGTGCTAACTCCTGACCAGGCTGGTCCTCAGAGCTTAGTTCTCAATATTAAAGTCACAATCACCCAGACTTTAGGTGGGGAGGTTCTCCATGTGTAAACTACCCCCTCATCACACACACACACACACACACACACACACACACACACACTCCTCCAGACTGAGAGATGGCAGAAGCTCTCTCCAGAGGGTCAGTCTCTCCATCTCTCTCCCTGTGGCTCCAGCCCAGGCTCCTCCCATCACAGACTGTGATTTGATGTCCCCTCCCCAATATCTTCAACTTTAAGCTGCCCACCTATGTGTGCTCATACCTACAATTTGTTGCCCTGCAATAAGAAGCCAGAAGGATCTCAGGACTAGAGTCCCATGAAAGATGGATTCTTGTTTCACCTCTACACAACTCACTATGTGACCCTGAGCAGGCCTCCCCTGACCCCCAACGATTCTCAGGGTCCTGTTTTGTTGGTTTAGGTGGTTGCAGGGGCCCTCCTGCCTCTGACAATCTATGGGTTGGTGGTTACTGGAAGAAGTGGAGCCAACACTCTCCCTCCCCCACCCCCCAGCCTCCTTCCCATCTCCTGGAGTTCCTGGGGTCCACCCAGAACCTCCACCCCACAGTCTCTAACTTTTCACAGATCTCACTGGGAAGCCCGTCTGTGTCGTCAGGGACGAGTTCTCGCTGGCCCCTTTGCCTCATTCTTCACTCTTGTCCTGCTGTCTGATGGGGATGCCCACCATCTCTGACCCCATTGGGGACCCACAGGCCAATAGGACCCCCTGGCTTTCTTCTGGTGGGTATTTCAACCACACCCTTCGATTTGGGGGCTCCCACCTCTCCCCAAAGCCTTCGTCACTGGGACGGGGTCTGAGAAAGAACGTGCCATTACTCTGAGGTCAGTGGAGTGCAATAGGAGGACCCCTCTTTCCCCCTCATTTTCTTGAGCTGCCTCATTTCTATATCCCCACCTGTCCTCAGGTCCTAGTCCTCAGAGATGTGCCCCTGCTTGGATCTGAGGTCTTGAGGAACAATAAAAAGCAGAAGACAAGTTGAGACTGGCAACAGTCATGTGACTAATAGCGACAAATAGGAATGATATTGAAATATTTAGCCACTCATTCGCCCAGGCCCGGCCAATCAGCCATCAACTGTAGTGCTGGAGCAGCATTCTGGAAACTTCCCCCTGCCAATCCTCCCTTCTCCATACTGGGTGTGGGAAAGTCAGGCAGGAGGGTGGTGGCGGGGGGACTCTGGGGAAAGGGCCAGGCAGCCAGCACAGGGCAGAGAGGTCCGGAGGGCTGGCTGAAGAGCTTCATACCCACTTCTCTTGTGAGTCGCTCAGTGGCTTAGTAACAGGCTCTGCATGTCTCCTGAACCTCAGCCCTGGCTCAGGAACCTAAAGGGCACAGCTAGGTCAAACCACAAGTATCTAGACACAAGCAGCCTAGTGCTTTCCAGCAATGCCACAGGCAGGACCTCAACCTTTGTCTCCTGTATAAGTGAAGTGAGCGACCACACACACCCTACCTGCTGCTCAATTACTAACCCTTACCACACCGTGGCACCACCTCCCACTTCCCCTCAAGACTGGGGCAGGGAGGCCCGAAAAGAGGGCCTAGAACCTTCTACCTAGAACTTCCCCACCCTCCCTGCCCTGGTGCCACAGGGAGGAGGAGCAGGAGCTCAGGATCTTGTCCTCTCCTCTCAGAGACCTGGAAGAAGGAGTTGAAGGAGCTAACTTCAAAGGTGGCCATGTTCACCAAGGAGACAGAGCAGAACAACAAAGAGGTGGGTGCAGAGCAAAGGGGCCACTGGGAAGAGAGGCCTCTGTATGGAAGTTCCTTGGAAGTGCTGCTGTTGGCCAGGGAGAAGGAGCCAGAATGCAAGCAGTAGAGGCGGGAGAGAGCATCCCTCCTGGAGAAATCCGAGAGGGTGCCCAGGAAAGGGGACATTTGGGGGCACCTATGTACAATTGGGGTGTTTCATGGGGAGGCCTTCTGAGCAAAATCTCAGAAGCTGGGAGCTGCAGGATATCTCTTTAGAGTATAAGGAATAAAATGTCCAGCAGTGGGGGAGAAGGGCAGGAGGCTGACCTTGAATGTGTGAAAGGGTTCTTAATTTCCCAACTTAGAGTGCCTAACCTAGCAAGGGGTAGAGAATCACCCGCAGGAGTTCAAACCAGAGCGGGTAACATCATGGGTAAGATGGTAGAGACAGTCAGAAGGCAGCTGGAAGGTGGTTTTAGGACGGACCTGGACCTTTGCAGCCAAGTCAGGCTCTGTCCCTCGCTTTGTGCAACCAGAGTGCAAAGGCAGGGCTTGGCTTCTTGTTCCTGCTCTGAGCTCACTCACTCAGGGTAACTTAGCTGAGCTGTCTGGGTCTCAGTTTTTTAGCTTTAAAATGGGGAGAAGGATACTATAAGTCTCGCTGAAATTTCAAGCACATGAGGCCCTAGGCCTTGTGCCCAAAGGCCTGGCTGTTCATGACAAAGAAAGAATGCCACACTGTTGGGGACTGAGATGGAGGCAACTGAGCTAGCAGTGGGTCCTTGATGCCCGATGCTGTTTCAATCCTCTGATGGGCAGAGCAAGGAGCAGCAGGGAGGACCTGCCTGGGAGCAAGGACCACAAGGGTGTCCCAGCTGTCACCCTGGATACCCTCAGATCCTGAGTTCCAGGAAGAAAGCCTTTGCTAGGTTGAGTCCCTAAAGTGAAGAGCTTGCTGGGGGTGAGCCTGGGACACTAAAGGAGGGGTCCAGGACAGAGTGGGAATGTCCTAGATGACACCCCGGGTCCCCAGCAATGCTGTGATACTAGGACTTTGGGGTAGCACCCTAGAGGTGTGACCTGGTCTCCTCATCTTGTCCCCTTTGTCCTGTCCCTACTCTCTCACTGGCTCCTGGAGTCTCTGGCCACTTTTGTCCCAGCAGAAAGAGGAGCCTCCAAGGGAGCAGGGAGCAAAGTACTCAGCAGAGACTGGCAGGCTCATCCCGGCTTCTGCTCAAGCTCTCAGTCGCCGCGGCTTCCACCAGGGTCAGCAGAGCCACGCTTCCAGAAGACATGCAGGAGCCCAGGCCTCTGTCCTGCAGCACCAGGAGCTGCTGGTAAGCCCTTCTCTGGGGGCAGAGGCTATTGTGGTCCCTGTCCCCGGGCTAGCACTCTTCCAGATTGGAATGACCTCTCCAGGGAACACCCACACCAACAACTATAAGACCCCCACGCTGGGAGTCAGTGGCCTTTAGAGGATCCTGTCCCTTTCAGTGTAAGTTCTTCCCTCTCTGGGCCATAGTTGATGTATCCGAACTGGGAGCATGCCCACATTACCGTGGCAGGTGCATTCCGGATGCAGCTACTGATGAGTTAATGATGGGAGTTGCAGCGGTGGATTGAGAAGCCTGCAGGTGGAGGTCCTGCCTGGGAGGCTGAGCCCTGCAGCCTGCAAAGCTAGTGCCAGCCTGGTCTCCCACCCCTGAGAGGGTTTGACTTGAACACAGAGCCACCTTCTCCAAGTTCACCTATCATGGGTTAGGGCATTGAAGATCCCCGTAAAATTGCACCTGTGTCTTCCAGGGAAGATCAGAGTTAGCATCTTGCCACCTTCCTGCCACTAGCGCATTCAGGCAGGCAGTGCCTTTGGAGCCTTGTGACAGTCCAGCAAAGGGGATAGAGCAGAGAGGACCTGGGATCCCCATTGCACAGATGGGGGCAGGGGTGGCTGCGGAGGCTTTTCCAGGTGGTATTCTGTGGCCCAGGTCCTCAGAGAAGGAGCAGCCTAGCCAGGACTAGAACCAGCACTTTCTCCACTGCAGGGCGGCCTCACCGCGCCTGGAATTAGGTTCTCAGGTCCTGTGGGGAGGGGGCGCAGGGCAGGTAAGTTGGTGCGGAGATCGAGAAGGGCCCAGGGGCACACACAGAAGGGTGGGTCATGCACAGATGGGTCTTGGGGGTGAGGGGGGGGCACCTAAGCAGGCGTAGGCCTGGGGAGAGGCCCGGCCCAGTTCCCACTCTGCCAAGGACCAGGCAGACCTGCTGGGGTCTGACATGCCCCAGGAAGACTGAGTGCCCAGCACTGAGGGAACCCACCTTTCCTAGGATGCCAGGGGCTCCATCTCCCACCATGGGCCCAAACTCCAGTCCGCCGTAGGCGCATCCGCCATCAACCACCTGGCCGAGGAAGCACCAGTGCCTCATCTGAGGCTGAGGTGGAGCTTCTCCTGATGCTACTTGACTGGAGAGCGCAGGGGAAAACGAGCCCAGAAGTAGCAAGGATGCCACAGGCTAAGGATGCAGGGAGGAGCCACGAGTGCCAGCTGCTCAGCAGGAAGAAGTCCCACGTGGGGCAGGGTGCACAACCAGCCTGCCCCGACCCTCAGGCTGCCCACAGCCAACCCCCCACCTCTTTGCTAACATCTCCAGACTCTGGGAGCTCCAGGGTGGGGAGGCCCGTGGGGTACCCAGAATCCCCACATAAAGGACACGGGTTTGTGGGACTCGGTGTGTCTCTGAGGAGGTGACTAGCCAGCTCTGACCTTACTTTACCTGTGAGGGACTCCGGGGTACAAATACCCCAAGGAGGCTCCAGGGATGAGCTGTTCCAATAGCTGATATGTGAGGCTTAATTCTGCCAGAGTCCCTGGTAGGTGTCCTCCTCTCTCAAGACCTTGGATTCTTTATCTATCCAGTGAGGAGGTTAAGAATCTTCTTCCAGGGGACTAGGGATGTGACTCAGTGGCACAGCACTTATCCAGCGTGTGTGAGGCCCTGAGTTTGATTCCTAGTGCTGGGAAGAAAAAAAAATTTAAAAAAGGAATACTTCCATGATGCTTGTGAGAGAAAGCCCTCTGTAAAGCTCAGGATCCCACACAGAAAGAGACAGGCACCTCTTTCTGGTTTAGTTTGGGGACCAGTTTAGCCAACCTGTGGCTCCAGGAGCCCACTTCACGGGGAGGAGCTCTCACGTCCCTTAAGCCCCTGTTTGCCTGCACTGCTGGCTGGACTGAGCCCGGCCTGTCGTCCTGCTGCAGGTCCTGGAGCTGCTTTGTCAGATTCTTCAGACGGATTCGCTGAGTGCCATCCAGTTCTGGCTGCTCTATGCTCCCCCCAGGGGTGAGAACCTGACACAGGGCCCCTCCCAGAGAGGACACTGCCAAGGTGCCGCCCTTCCCCTCGGGTTCTGCAGGACTCAGAAGTCACTAAGCTCCTACACTGGGGCCTTCCCTTTCCTTTTTGCAGCCCCAAAGTACCCTGTGCCCTCCTCCCCGGCCTCTAGTCCCTCACCTCTCAGCAGGTTTCTGTGGCCCCCTTGGAGCTGACCCCTCCTTTACACTGTCACCAGGCCTAAGCAAGAGAGGAAAAAATTCAAAGATCTCACTTATCACATAGCCCTTCACATGTTTCTGTGGGAAACGCACACACACGTGCAAATACAAGAACACACAATACACATACAGATACATACTAGGACAGTGGCTAGAGGGTGCATCTCAGAGGGAAGGAAGGAAGCTGAGAAGCTAATTGGAAAGGCTTCCTAGGTGAAAGAGAGAAGGAAGAAAAAGAGGTAAGGGAGGAGGAGGAGGATCCTTAGCAGACTTCCAGAGATGGCCAAAAGGGCCGTGGGCAGGGTGGGGTCAAGAAAGAACAAGGCACACACATTAGCTGGGCACAGTGGCACACGCCTGTAATCCCAGCAGCTCAGAAGCTGAAGCAGGAGGATCACAAGTTCAAAGCCAGCCTCAGCAACTTAGTGAGGCCCTGTCTCAAAATAAAAAATAAAAAGGGCTGATGTGGCTGTGGCACGGTGATTAAGCACCCTTGGGTTCAATCCCTTGTACTAAAAAAGAGAGAGAGAGAGAGAGAGAATGAGAAAAAGAAAAAGAAAGGCACACAAGTGGCTATGTGAGGAGACAGGTGTGGAAAGGGTGGGTGCTATGCACACAGAGGTCAGGAGAGACGTGGGGACCTCACCTGTGGGGACTTACGGGCAGAATGTGGGATGGTAAGAGAAAGCTTCCCCTGACCAGGGTTGGGCAAGAGCTGGAGGCCCTGTTTCAGTTAGAGAGCCATCCAGCCGCAGGAAGCAGGCTGGGGGCTGAGGACTCTGCCCTGCGCTGTGCTTCCAGAGAAGGACCTGGCTCTGGGACTCCTGCAGATGGCGGTGGCTCAGCTCCTCCCGCAACCCCTAGCCTCCATTCCAGCAGAAAAACTCTTGAACCAGCTCCAAGAAGCTCAGGAAGCATCTCAAGAGAAGCAGCAACCACGCTGCAGGTGGGCCCCCCACACCCCTCCCCTGCCCTTCTGTTCCCAGAACTGCTTTCTCCTATTTAGCCTCTGGCCTCCCAGGTGAGGCCCGCAGGGCCCAAAGAAGGGAGTTTAGCATTGGCCCGAGCTGACCAAGACTATCCTGGAGCAAGAGCCAGGGACCCTCCAGTTGTAGCCGTGCTACCTGGAGGTCCACGGTCAGACTAGACTCCACTGCCTGCCACGTGTGTGGGGTGGGAGGTCAGTTTAACAAGACAGGGCTGGATAAGCTCCATCTTGCCCTGCAGAAGCTCTTGATCTATGAGAAGGCAAAGGTGGGAAGGAATGGGCTACAAAGCAGGCTGAAGCACTTTATGCTGGTACTCCATGTCCTCGATGGCTAGAGGAGAAAGGGATGAATTAGGATGTGGGGAAGGACTGGCAAGGCAGGTGGTAGAGCCTGCATTCAGGGTGGGAACCTGATGCTGCAACCATCCTACACATTTTGAGTATAACAACAACCCACAGAAAAAGTGTTACCTTCGATTTACAAATGAGAAGACAGGCTCCAGAACAGTTGAAGGATGTGCCCAAAGTCACCTGGCTGGTCAGCAGAAGAGCTGAGATTCAGCCTGGGGCCTGTCTAGCACCCAGATTCATCCAGGGAGCTTGTTTAAAAAATGTAGAAGCTCAGGGCTGGAGTGGTGGCTCAGCAGTATCACGCTTGGTTGGGTATTGCGCTTGCCTGGCATGCGCCAGTACGTGAGTTCAAACCCCAGCAACACGTACACAATGGAGTGTTGGAGGAACTAAAGCTCATTGGTAGCACCAAGGATTGGGTTCCATCCTCGGCTCTAGGGAAAGGAGCAGTGCAGATCCCTGGAGATTCCAATACAGTAGCATGTAGGTCAAGAAAGGGAGCTGTATTTTAAACCTCAAGTGTTTCTGGCAGATGTTGGGAACAAACACTTCTGGGATCAGAAAGAGCAAAAGGATGGGGAAAGGCCATCTCAGGAAGTGGGAGGAGCCAGGTGAAGGCATGGACTTCCGGAAATGTACACACTTCCGGGAATGTGAAGCTTGGGATGGCTGCAGCCCAAGTCTGTGGGCTTGGGGCAGGAGGCAGGGCTAGGGAGCAGGCTGAGGTTTGTTGCAGGTGTGGGTTCTGACTCCAGTCCTGAACTTGGTTTGCTTTTCCTCTTTGAGAGGTCAGAGGAGGAAGGCATGATAAGAAAGGCGGGCAGCACTGTGACCTTGCAGGAGCTACTCCTATGAGCCTCTGTTTCACCATCTCTCTAAAGCCGCTTCCCAGAGTTACAGCAGGGAAATGACAGGGAGTCTGTAATAGGGGGTTGGGACTGTGAAAAGCCCCACATGAAATAGAGAACTGTACTCATGCTCTAAGTAACCTGTTCAAGAGGAAGCATTGTCTTCACTCAAGCAGAAGGTATTTCCTGTCTGCCTGGAGGATGCCAGCGGGTGAGCAAGGGCCCTAGGGGAGGGTTGCTTCAGTGGCTGTGTGTAGTGGCACCATCCCTCACAGCTCCAAGGATAAGAGGGCCGTGGTTCCCAGTGGTCACAGCAGGAAAGGGATCTCAATGATCTAGATCCTGCCTGAATCAGGCCATGGACAGTACTTCCAGCTCTCCAGGAGAAGTGCTTCACTTCTCTGTGGAGCTGGCTGCTGACTGCCCCTGTCTCACCCTCGGCCTCCCTTCCCTTCCCATCCCACCCCGTCTGTGGCCTGACCTCCCCCGCCTCTTCTTTGTATATGGTTGTAGTCAATCCCTGAAGAAGAAGAGAGTATCACCTCTACTGAAAAGCGAAAAACCAGGTAAGATTCCATGCAGCCAGACATTCTGGGGGCTCACTGAGGCCCAGCCTGGCTGGATTCCTGAGGGGATTCAAGGCAACTTGGAGATGGGTCCCTGCCCAAGGAAGCTGCTCATTTCGCCTATTCATTCGACATTTATTGAGCACCTGCTATGTGTTGGACTCTTGGGAGTCACTGGAGAAGAATCCCTGCATCCTGGGGCTTACAGCTTAGTGGGGAGACCAGAAAAGTAAAACATGCCTGAGGGGATGCTCACTTTAGGGAGAATAAAACAGTGGATGCAGCAGGCAGGGAGGACTGGGGTGGGGAAGGGTTCCCTGAGCTGAACTTCAGGAGGGATCCCGCTCTACCCCGGTCCAGGAAGAGCCACCCACCTGGTGCATTCGTGGAGAAGCAAGCAGGCCAGGGTGACTGGGGCCCTGTGGGTGGGTGACCATGGTAAGAGGTGAGAGGAGACAGGTGGACAATACTGGCCTATGGGGTAAACGGGGTGTGATATGTTTCTCTGACTGCTGGGAGGAGTGTGGACCATGGGAGACAAAAAGAGGTGAGGGGGGCAAGGGAGGAGGCTGCCACATCATCCTGGTGCCTTAGACCAGGGGAGGAGAGCGAGGTCTCCTGGACCTTATTCTCCCCTCCCCCAAGACTGTTAAGGAATGGAGAGCCTGGCATAGTGTCTGGCATAAAGGAGGCACCCATTTGACATTTGTTACCTGGATGGCTGTCAAAAGAAGGGAGGGAAGTGGAGAGGCTCAGAGTCCCAGGTCCCCAGCATAGCCAAGGGCGGAAGCTGGGCTTGGCTCATGCCTCCCTCCTGAGTGCCTCACCCCTGCAACTGAGGGCCTTTCTAGAAGAGGAATCTGCCCAGGACTCTTGGGCCACTTCTAGGAAGGGCCTGGCTGTTCCATGTCTTCTCCTGCTGTCTCTCTCTGCCCCCCAGAGTACATCGGAAGAGCACAAGTCCTTCGGGTGCATTTAAACGAGGTCACGCAGGAGAAAGTGTCCAAGCCGAAGGCGGAGAGCTGAGAGGCCCAAAGCTGAGCAGGGCAAGTGTGTCTGCCTGGCTCAAACAAGGCTCCCCAAGTCCGAGTTCAGCCCCTATGCCCCAACAGCAGCCCCGGCTTTCCTACCGTAGAAAGCCCATTCAATAAAACCCTGATGGCCCTTCAAGAGGACAGTTGTACCCTCCTAGCAGCAGCTGCTCTGTGCTTGGGTCGTTTGTTCCAGAAGCAAGGAGGACTGCACGGAATCACAGAGGAAGCCCAAGTGCTGCTGTCTATGTGGGGCTGTCCTGGCAGGGAGTAGTTGGGGTGGCCTAAGAAAGGTCAAAACACACAGCACTGTGGGAAGCGTAGCCCAGAGGTCAGGGAACCTACAGGCCTCATTAGAATGATTACCCATTACTGAATTTCCACCACGTGCCAGGTACTGAAGCAGCGATGGGGAATAGCTGGTAAGCACTATGAAAACTGTTCTATGTAATTTTTCACGAATACTCTTATTTGATTTTTCCCAAAGCCCCATGAGGTAGAATATTAATATCATTGCCCTATTTTGTAGATGAATAAACTGAGGCTCAGGTGAAACAGCTCATCAGAAGTCACATACTTAATAAGTAGCACAGCCAGGACCCCAGGCCCAGCAGTCAGGCTCTAGAATCCCAGCTTGTAACCCCTGCACTCTGCAGTTACAAACAGCAACCGTCACCAAAGCCACAGCTGCATTTATGAAGATCATTAAGCAATCGCAAACTGGCGGTTGGGGAAATTGAGGGACATTATATAAATGTCACCCAGGTGGTAGCTGAGGTGTCCCCACCCTTTAAGATCTGAGACATTTGAAATGTCTGCAAATTCTCTGGAAAGCTGGGCTGGGGTGGGTGAGGATGGGCATGGTCCCCTGTGGCTCTGAGCTCCTGCATGTGTGCTTAGTTCCTGGGCCGAGTTCATGGGCTCACGATGACTCCCATGGCCGAGTTCATGGGCTCACGATGACTCTCATGGACTGGGTCCATTCTATGCTGGCAACAACGCTCCACATCACGGTGTTCAGAGGGAGGCTGTTCCCCCAGGTCTTCTTAAATGCCCCACAAAACTTCCTGTGCAGTGGGCTTCTATCAAGATCAGTGAGTGGAGCGGGATTTGCTGTGAATTAAAGAGCTATGAATTGATTTATTGGTACTGAGGACTGAACCCAGGGGTACTGTACTCTGGGCTTCATCCCCAGCCCTGTTTATTTTATTTTGGAACAGAGCCTTGTTAAGTTACCGAGGCTGGCTTGGACCCAGCTAACTATCTTGTTGTTAAAGACCTTGGTTACTCTCTTGCTGTGCCCCTTGCTACCTCCCTATCTTTATCCTCAACCCTACCACTGGTTTGCTCCCAGAAAGCCCACATTTATTTTTCTTCCAAATAAAACAATTGTTTTCCCTCATTTGTGGAGGTTAGAGCTTAACCCAGGCTTGGGTGAAAGGCAGTCAAACACATGTATTAGACCCAGCAAGGGCGTAGCAACACATAATCCAGGGGAACCACAGACTCTAGGTGAGGGAGGGGGGGTAGAGTAGGGGGCAATGGGAGAGGGAGGGAAGATAGAGAGGGATCTAAGGCATGCTCTTTAACCACCCTCCCAAATAAAATACTTATGCAATCAATTCTGGAAAATTCACAATCATATAGATAGATAGATATTATAGGGCATAATATAGAAGAATCAAGAGACTGGGGTGTGGGCAATGTGGGGGTAATTATGGATTAGGATCAAATGCATATCATATTGTTACTTTGTATGCATTTATGATTGTACAACTACTTAATAAATTTTTTTAAAATTTTAACATGTGTGCAACATGGAATTTACCATCCTTTACCATTTTAAGGTCACAATTCAGTGGTATTAAGCTTGCTCACGTTGTTGTTCAACCATCACCATCACTAGCCACAGAACTCTCTGCATCTCGCAAAACCAAAACTGTGCCCACTGATAAGTCCGGGGTCCCTCCTCCTCAGTCCCTGCAAACCTCCGTTCTGCCTTCTGTCTCCATGTATTTGTCTACTCTAGGCACCACACATAAAATGGAATCAATGTTTGTCTTTTTGTGCCTGGATTATTTCTGGTAACTATGTTCTCAGGGTTCAAACATGTAGCATGCGTCAGAATTTCCTTTTGAAGGCTACACGGTATTCCATTGTTTGTATCTACCATAGTTTATCCTTTTAGTCACTGATGGCTATTGGGTTATTTCCACTTTTTTGTCTTTTGCAAACGATGCTGCTATAAGCACAGGCATGCAGGAGTATAGAGACTCATTTTTATATCTCATGTCATCAAAGGATCAGTTATAATCTAAACTTACATAGCTAGGAAGTTAAGATTCTAGAATCAGATCCAAACTCCTCAGACTCTAGAGTCCTGCTCATAGTCACTGACAAGAGCTCTTGATTCCTAAATCTGAATGAATCCCACATCCACATGGTGCCATTTATCACAACTCTTCACTACCTGTGCTGTTCCTTACCCAACCTTTCTTCTTTCCTTGGTTATTTTCTGTCTTTTGTGGTACTGGGACTGAACCCACCATGTGAACTACCTGCCAGCCCTTTTTATTTTGAGACAGGGTCTCACTACGCTGGTGAGCTGGCCTCCAACTTGCCTCAGCCTCTCCAGTAACTGGAATTACAGGTCTGAATGTTTCTTTAAATTTCTTCCCTCCTCCCCCCACTTATATAAATAACAGTTTTGTCCTAAGCAATGATATCCATGCACCATGGTCTTAATGTGTTATTTTTTGAAAGTTTCTCATGTACATGAAAATAAATATAGGCATATTCAATGTTCCTTCATCCCTCTAAATTCAGTTATAGTGCAGGCTGAGTGTGGTGGCACACACCTGTAATCCCAGCAACTCCAGAGACCGAGGCAGGAGGATCACACGTTCTAGGCCAGCCTGGGCAATTTAGTGACAAACTATCTCAAGATAAAAAGGGGGAGCTGGAGTGGTGCCTCAGTGGTTGGAGCACTTGCCTGGCATGCGCAAGGACCCAGGTTCAAATCCCAACACCACAAACACAACTAAGTGTCAGAGAAACAGAGTGGAGATGAAACAATAAAATTCTCTCTTCCTCTCTTTCCTCTTAAAAAAAAAGTAAGAGCTAGGGATGTGGCTCAGGGGTAAAAGCACTGCTGAGTTCAATGTCCAGTACAAAACAAAGTAGAAGCCAGGTACAGTGATGTACACCTGTAATCCCAGCTACTCAGGAGGAGGAGGCAAAAAGATCACTTGAGCCCAAGTGTAGTTCAAAATCAGCCTGGGCAACAAAGTGATATCCCATCTCAAAAGAAAAAAACAACTACAACAAAAAAAGAGTATATTTATCACACCTTGAGAAACGTTGGTTGTGATAGATTGCAATTTAAAGATGAGTGAACCACCTTTGGCATTTAGTTCCTGGCTTCTCCCTGCTCAGTTTGCTGGCTCAACAAATCAGGTGGTCGTCCTCCTCAAATCTGTAAGAACAAGCTGAAGACCCATTTTCTTTTTTTTTTCCAGTAAGTAGAAATTATTTTTTCAATATTTTTATTAGTGCATTATAGTTGTGCATAATAGTGGGGTAGAAATCCATTTTGATCTTTAACAAGCTGATATATTGCTCTAGAGTCCTGCTGCCATATATGTAAACCAGGAATAAATATACTTATTAATTCACAGAAAAGGTTTATAAATCATGCCTTCCCTAGAACTCTTGATAATTCTTAAGAAGAGGAACAACACAATTGGAAAAATTATAATTGCCATAAGTGGCCCTGAGTTAGGGCCAAATTAACATGAATCTGCACATCACTTTTATGATTCCTTCGCATTAAAGACCAAACCCCAAACTTGTATCAACAACATTGGATTGATTTCCAAACTGGAGACCCATTTTCAGCAAAGGCATGGGAACACTGTCCAGAGGTCAGTTCCTGGGACAGTGCCCAGCCTCAGTCTGGGCAACTCCAGCAGAGAGGTTTTTGGGTACTACATTTTCTGGCTGTGCCAACCTCAGCTCTGCCCATGAAGACCAAAGATCAAGCCTTTCCCTTCTTCCCCTCACTAGCTATGTTTTGACCTTCTCAAACCTCTAATCAGACCACACCACCTTTCAAATATATGCTTGCTTTTTTACTTTTCTTGCCTGATTGTATTAGCTAATCTTCCCAGAAAATAATGTTAAACCATCAAGATGACAGTGGGCATTTATTATATTATTTTAATGGGAACATTTCTCATCTTCCTGCATTAGGCATGAATTTGTTTGTTTACATACTGAACACATATATAGTAAAATATTCACATGTTCATAAAGTGTCAGAAAACATCCTTCAATTCTTTTTTTCCCTTTTATGTGTTTTTTTCATATTTTTTATTGGTGCATTATAGTTGTACATAATGATGGGATCTGTTGTTACATAAGCATACATTATAATAATGTATGCACACAGAATAATATACATATGCACACAGTATAATAAAGTGACTTAGCCAACATCCCTCCCCAGCACGTCCCCTCCCTCCCTCCTCCCACCCTCTGGTCCCTTTCTTCTGCTGATCTCCCTTTCATTTTTTTTTTTGTTTTTAACTTTTCCAGTATTTTTTTTTTAAGAGAGAGGGACAGTGAGAGAGACAGAGAAAGAGAGAAACAACTTTATTGAGTTTTTCACATGGCCTTAGTTGTTCCAACACTTAGTTGTGTACGTGGTGCTGGGGTTTGAACCCGGGTCCTCATGTTTGCCAGGGGCTGAGCCACCGCTCCAGCCCCTCCAGTTTTTTTTTTAAATTGCATGGGAATTACTTAGCAAAATAGATTTTTTATTCCCCTCTTCCATCCTTCCTCCTCTCTCCCCTTCTCTACTAGAAGTCCTTCAACTCCTCTATTAACCTGTATTTCAATGGTTCTTTGTGCAATCTTATCCTTCCCTCCCCCTTTCCTTTATTTCACTCTAGCTTCCACACGTGACAGAAAACATTCGACCTTTGAGTTTCTGAGTTTGGCTAATTTCACTTACCATGACGTTCTCCATTTCCATCTACTTATTGGAGAAAGCCATCATTTCATTTTATTTATTTATTTATTTTTAAGAAAGGACAGAGAGAAAGAGAGAGACAGAGAATCAATTTTTATTTTTTCACATGACTTTCATTGTTTTGACACTTAGTTGTGTATGTGGTGCTGGGGTTTGAACCTGGGTCCTTGTGCATGCCAGGCAAGCACTTTAACTGCTGAGCCACTACTATAGCCCTGATGCAGGGGTTTGAACCTATGTCCTCACATGCCAGGCAATTGCTCCAACCACTGAGCTACTGCTCCAGTCCCTCACTTAAGCCATTTTTTTTTAAGAAGGACAATGAGAGAGAGAAACAGAGAGAATCAATTTTTCTTGAGTTTTTCACTTGGCTTTTGTTGCTCTGACACTTCGTTGTGTACGTGGGTGCTGGGGTTTGAACCCATGTATTTGCACACACCAGGCAAGCACCATAACCACCGAGCCACTGCTCCAGCCCCTTTAATTTCTTTTTTTTTTAAATAGCTGAGTAGAACTCTATTTGTGTGTGTGTGTATGTGTGTGTGTGTCTACAATTTCTTAATCCATTCATCTAATGATGGGCATCTGGGTTGATTCCATAATTTAGCTGTTGAGAATTGTGCTGCTATAAACATTGATGTGACTGTGTCACTGTAGTATGCCGATTTTAGATCTTTTGGGAAAATACCTAGGCGTGGCCTAGCTGGGTCATCTGGTGGTTTCATCCCTAGTTTTTGAGGAATCTCTCTACAGCTTTCCAGAGTGGTTGTACTAGTCTGCAGTCCCACCAACAATGTGCATGTGTTCCTTTTTCCCCACAACCTGGCCAGCATTTAATGTTATTTGTATTCTTGAGCATTGCCATTCTGTCTGGAATGAGATGAAATCTTAATGTAATTTTGATTTGCACTTCCCTGATTGCTAGAGACATTGAACATTTTTTCATATATTTATTAGTCTTTGTGTTTCTTGTATTGAAAAGGTTCTGTTTAGTTCTTTTGCCAGTTTGTGGATTGGGTTGCTGGGTGTTAAGTTTTTTGAGTTCTTTGTATATTCTGAGCATCCTTCCATTCTTGAGCATCTAATCCCTGTAGACTCTTGGGCGGTAGGCACTCTTCAGGATAATTTGACAGATAAGGAGCTGAAAGAAGTAAATTGCTCAAGATCATACAAGCAACAGAGGCAGATTCCGGTTTCAAACCCTGACAGTTGGAATAGGCAGAGGCCACCTCTCGACCCTGTTATCAGCACAATTTTATAGATGAGAATTCAGAAGAGAACTGAAGAGATCTGCCCACCGACACAGGCTGGTGGGCATATTTTCTCATGTGTGACAGTGTTGTCTGGTGCTTCACCTCCATCAGACATGTTTTGCATTCATCTCTTCTTGCTGTGAGATGTGTAGTCCCCCAGGACACTGCCTTGGCTTTCTGTCATGGCAGCTATTTTTTTTTTTAAAGAGAGAAGGACAGTGAGAAAGAGAGAGAGAGAGAGAAAGAATCAATTTTTATTGAGTTTTTCACATGGCTTTCATTGCTCCAAAACTTAGTTGTGTACATGGGTGCTGGGGTTTGAACCCGTGAACTTCAGCATGCCAGGCAAGCACTGTAACCACTGAGCCACCGCTCAAGCCCAAAGGCAGGTACTTTTGACATGCATATCACCCTATTACACCTGTTGACTGCACTGGTGTGACTTTGATCCTTGGTGTCTTTTCTTGGTCTCTGTAACTTCCTTCCAGCTCTTTCTATTGCCCTGTCTCATCGATCTCTTGGTTCGAAGAGTTCAGGTTGTCTCCATCTTCTTGAGACTGCAGAAGGCTTCTTATCTTCGATTTCTTCCAATTTCCTGGAGGCATCTCCTTCCAGATTGTGGACTTCATCTTTCCTTTGCACACCATCCTTCCTCTCTCTCTTTCCATTGGTCTCAGATCACTTTGTGCTCCAACAGCATTCTTGAGACTGTGCAGTTTATACAGAATAGAGATGTGTTTCTGGAGTTCTGGAGGCTTGGAGATCCAAGGGCAACACAGGGGCCCACAGCTGGCAGGGGCTTTGGGCTGTGCCATTCCAGGGCAGGTGAAGGTCAAGAGCGTGCACATGTGAGAGAAAGAGAAGGGAAGAGAGCCAATGCATCCTTTCATCAGGAACCCACTCCTGTGATAATGACCTTGACCAATTCCTGAGGGCAGAGCCTCCTATTGACTTTCTCAGCGGGTGGACGGAGTTTCCGAGGTGAACTCCAGGGCCAACATTCACACCAGAGCATGCTCCTGCTTTCCCACGGAATTTGCAGAACTGTTTTCCAGTCTCATTTTGTTTTCGCCTTAAATCCAGAGCACTTCCGCCCAAGCCCCTATTTACACAGAAGGGTGGCTTCTGGGGCCTGGAACGGTGGCTCAGAGGTTCTGGTGCTTGCCTGGCATGTGTGAGGACGTGGGTTTAAACCCCAGTACCAAATACATAACAAAGTTTCGGAGCAACAAAGGCCACATGAAAAACTAAATAAAATTGATTTTCTCTCTCACTGTTCCTCTCTCTTAAAAACAAAACAAAACAAAACAAAAAAAAAAGAGGGGTTGGGGAAGACTGAGTCTGGGGAACCAATAAAAGAATTGGAGTTCCATTCTCTTCATTTGTAATTCTTAAAGCACCTTAAATTTCTGGTTTAGGTTTATAGAGACTTTGTTAAAATAGTACAGTTCCATCTACTCCCTCACCTCATTTCCCTTATTGTTTTCTAACAATTTATGTTTTTGAGACATAATCCACACACTATAAAATTCACCCATTTAAAGCATATGATTCGGGGCTGGAGCGGTGGCTCAGTGGTTATGGTGCTTGCCTGGCATGCACAAGGATGCGAGTTCGAACCCCAGCACCACATACGCAATGAAGTGTTGAAGCAACGAAAGTCACGTGAAAAACGAAATAAAATTGATTCTTTTTCTCTCTTAAAAAAAATAAAATGTATGATTCAATGGCTTTAGCATTCACAAGGTGTCTATCACAATTAATTCCAGAACATTCTCATAACTCCAACAAGAAATGTTGGTACAGAAGTCACTCCCCACCTCCCTACAAGTTCCCTTTGCCCTACACAACCAACTGATTTATTGTCTCTATTGATTTGCCTATTTTGGAATCATGCAATATGTGGTCTTTAGTGACTGACTTCCTTCATCTGGTATAATATTTTTAGTGTACATCCATGTTGTAGTGTGTACTATTACTTCATTTTTATGGCTGAGTAATATTCCATTGTATGGATAGACCATATTTTGATTATCCATTCATTAGCTAATGAAATGGGTTGTTTTCACCTTTTGACTATTACAAATAATGCTGCTAGGAACATTTATGTACAGGTTTATTTTTTTCTGAGGACATATGTTTTCAATTCTCTTAAGAGTCTACCTAGGAGTAGATTGTTGGGTCATACGCTAACTCTACACTTAACTTTCTGAGGAAATGAGAGACGGTTTTCCAAAGTGACTGCCATTTTAATTGGCTTCATCAGGCATGAGGTTGGATTGCTCTACATCCTGCCAATGCTTCATTCTCTACCTTTCACATTACAGTCAGCTTCACGGGTTCAGGGTGGAATTGTTGTTCTGATTTGTACTCCCCTGATATGATGTTGAGTTGGGCTTGCTGGTCCATGCCTGTAATCCCAGGGGCTTGGGGGGCTGAGGCAGGAGGATCACTAGTTCAAAGCCAGCCTCAGCAACTTAGCAAGACCCTGAGCCACTTGGTGAGATCCTGTCTCAAAAATAAAAAGGGCTGGGGATGTGCCTCAGTGGGAAAGCACCCCTGGGTTCAATTTCTGTTACCAGAGAGGAAACAGAAATGATGGTGGGCATCTTTCCCTGTGCTTTATTGCCCATTCAGGCATCTGCTTTGGAGAAGTATCTGTGGAGATGTAACGATGTTTTTAAAAATCGAACTCCTGCTTGGCATACGAGGGTGCTCCATCTTTGCTGGACCTTTCTGGCCCTCAAAGGAAAGTTCACCACTGGGTATGAGCATCTCATTTATTTGCTTTCCTCTAGCCCAGCAGCTCCTGAGTTCAGTCAGCTAAGGTTAATAGTGAGAGATGATTAATTCAGGGTAACTATTGCTCCCATACTTTCTTCCTGCTGGCTGGCAGGGATAAAACAGTGCACATTAGCCATTATTCTACACCATTCAAGACGCCCTTTGTCACTACCAGTAGCAGGCATCCTAGGGCCCATCTTTTCCCTGGGCCTCCCAAAGCCACCATTCTTTTTCCACAAAGCTAAGGAGTGACTGTGAAGTTTCTATACTTCTCTTTGCCCAATTTCTCTCACTGTGCCACTCTAAGGAACAAAGCTTGTGTTCACTCCTGGGGTGTCACAGAGAAATAAAAAACGAAGGCACGGAGAGAGATGTGACTCCCCTCATGCATAGCTGCAGAACCCGGGTCTCTCGGCTTCCCAGTCCAGAACCCCTCCTAGCTTCCCTTTCCAGAACTGCTAGCAACATCCAAGCTGGTCCATCAGAGCCAGGGGAGGCTGTCCTTCCAGGCCCTTCAAGGTGGCCTGAGCTGGACTTGCCCACCTGGGACATGGAAGCCAAGGCCAGGCCAAGGGAGGGGAGGGTGCTCCCCAGGCAAAATGCTCCTTCGCTGGAGGCCCTGGGGGACCAGCCCAGCAGGCCGTCTTCACTCCAGCAGCTCAGCAGACCAGAGGCTGCACACCAAACCCAGAGGATTGGCAGATTTCTTCTGACCTCTCTGGAGGATTTGTTTCGAGCATTTGAAAACCAGTACTTGGTCTTCCAACGCAGCGATGGGAACATTGGATCCTTGTTCCTCGTGGCATAAGCTGCGGTGGGCACCACAGTCCCCATGCTCATTTCAGGGTTGCTGGTGTTGGAGAGTCTTGCTCTGCACACCTGCTGTCCCTCTCCAGCACCCTGTGCCCTGCCTATTCTGCCCCCATGCACCCCTGGCCTCCAGGCCCCGAGGCAGCTCAAGTGCTTCCAACCTTGTCTTGCCTGGAACCCCTGCTCAGTGAGCCTTTAGTCCGATCACCTGCTTTGTAGAAGCAGCTGAGCCCTGCAGAGGGGAAGGGCTGTGACCACCGTCACACAGCAGGGAAATTCTGTGTGAATTGTATTTTATCACATTGTAAGTCACAGACAATTAGCAAGGGATCCAGCTCAGCCCCTGCTAGTGACTGCTTAGTTTCATCTAGTGGCCAGTCCTGCTGTTTCGTGGCCAAGGGGAAAGAGGACAGACTTGGTGGCTTCAGAGCCAGGCTCAGCCGTTCCCTATGTGAGCTCTGCATGGAAAACTCTTCTGTCTGATCTGTGGCGTCTTCATTAGTATGGGAACTGTTTCCAGACAGAACGTTAGCGTTGGCACTGACTTCAGTCCTGGGAGCCTCAAGTCCTGTTCTTTTTGCAAACATTGTCACTCCCTGGGCGGGCTGTCCTACATACAGAATTCCAGGTCTGTGTTTTATAAAAATGTGGTTTCTCCTCCGCTGCCTTTGTGGAGATCACCTGGCTGTGTGACTCAATCTCTTCGAGTATCTCAGTTTCTCCATCTGTGGAATGGGGACGATAGGCGCACCAACTTCACAGGGTGGCTGTAAGGATCTAGCGAAAACTTAGGTGAAGGGCATGGCACAGTGTCTGGCTCCGAGCACGTGCTGAATGTCGTGTTAGCGATGTATTCTCCTACACTGGTGTGCCCTTGCTGGAAAGTAATCTGGGCTGAAAGTCATGTTACCACATCCACTTTCATGACAGCTTGTTATACAGGGGACAGGGAGCACTTGCAAAAGGCGTTCACAGCCAGGCATGGTGGCTCAGGCCTGCAATCCCAGCAACTCAGGAGGCTGAGGCAGAAAGATTGCAAGTTCAAGGGCAGCCTGGGCAACTTGGTGAGACCCTGTCTTAAAAATAATAATTTTTTTAAAAAGGGCTGGAGATGCAGCTCAGTGATAAAACACCACTAGGTTTAATTCCCAGTGCTTATAAAAGAAAAAAATAAATAATTAACATCTTGCCTTCAGCATGGCATGCAGGGAGATTTCAAAGGGCTCTCCCAGCCCCCTCCACAGTCTTCACGGCTGAAGACAGAGCAGTCTTCCCCATCTTGCAGGTGCAGGCCACGTGACCCAGCAACAGCCTGGCTCTCGGGCAAGGTTGGCCTCCTGCCTGTGGACCAGTGCTCTTCCTCCTGCCTCCTGCTGACCACTTGTGGACTTGATCAGCTGATGTTGGTTCCAAAAGCCCCAGGAATGTCCCAGGCTCATGGGGACATCATTATGAATGTCAGGTCTTGCCATGCAGGTGGCAAATTTACAAGGTTCTGGAAATATCATGTTTGGATGCCCAGGTCTTCTTCTGTAGGTGTTAGAAGATAAAAATCAAATTTTCCATGTTTGGAGTGTAGTATTATTGGAAGGCAGTTTGGAAATGTACATTGAGTACCTGTAAGCTGAGGTTTTGGGACATTCTGCACCCCAGTGCACTTTCATTAAGTGTGATAAGGTTTTCCTTCTTCCACTATTTATGATACCCAAATTGAGAAATAACCTAGATTTACAGTGCTAGGGGATTTGTTTAAAAGAATGATCACCTAGTCTTAAGGTAGGGTACTGTGAGCTCATTAGAAATGCAGATATAGCTCAACATATTTCAGGATAGGGTACTGGGGGGAGGAGACATGTTGCTGACATCCTGCTTAGCAAAAGCAGGTATCTACATGGGCAGTGTGTATACAAAGGGTAATCAAATTGTTAATGTGGTTTTTGCTAGATTTAAAATGGATTTTATTCTCATCAAGTTTTAAATTTTGTCAATAACAAATGTGTGTGTATATATATATGTGTGTGTGTGTGTGTGTGTGTGTGTGTACCAGGGATTGAACCCAGGGGTGTTTAACCACTGAGCAATATCCCCAGCTTGTTTTATTTTTTATTTTGAGACAGGGTCTTGCTAAGTTGCTCATGGTCTTGCTAAGCTGCTCAGGGCCTTGCTAAGTTCCTAAGGCGGGGGCTGGAGTGGTGGCTGGACAGCTATGGTGCTTGCCTGGCATGCGCAAGGATGCAGGTTCAAACCTAAGCACCACATACACACAAGAGTGTCACAGCAATGAAAGCCACATGAAAAACTAAACAAAATTGATCCTCTCTCTCTCTCTCTCCCTCTCTCTTTAAAAAACAAAAAAGTTGCTGAGGCTGGCTTTGAACTCATGATCCTCCTGCCTCAACCTCCTGAGCTGCTGGGGTTACAGGCGTGCCCCACTGCCTATGGCAACACACATGTAATTTTTTCATAAATATTTTTTAAGACAGAAGTATTTGGTGTGCAGACCCTGAGATATCAAATCAATGGCATCTGGGTTGAAGTCACAGGCTGGAGCCCCAAGGAGGCCAGCAGGACACAGAGGGCAGCCTGGTGGTGGCTTACCAGGCTCCCTGGACAGCAGGTAAGGGAATCTCACTGAGCCTTTGGATCACCTTGGGAAGCACTGACGTCGTCACAATACCGAGTCTTCTCACTTACAGACGCGGCCTGCCTTGTACAGACATTCCTAAATGTTTCTCTGGAAGGCTTTAGGGACTGTGTTGCATAGGTATCTGCCGTTCTTGGTGCTCCTTAAGTGGATACTGCTTTTTAAACTTGCTCTGAAACCTGGTCAGGGTCTCAAGAGGGTCAGGGCTCTCTTGGTCTCCTGTCCTGCCTTACATTTTTCTCAGGCACATCCAGGGGAGCCCTGAGGAAGAGAGCTGATGATTAGGTGCAGACGCCCCTTGTGTGTGAAGTTGCTGGGGATTCTAAAGGTCACACTTGCTATTGAACATCTATCAACATTTCAGGTACGTTTTTTTTAAAGGAGAGAGAGAGGGACAGAAAGAGAGATAGTCAATTTTATTTAGTTTTTCATGTGGCTTTCGTTACTCCAACACTTCATTGTGTAGTGGTGGTGGGGTTCGAACCTGCATCCTTGCACATGCCAGGCAAGCACTGTGACCATTAAGCCAGCGCTCCAGCCCTCAAGTGTATTTACTTACCTGCTCTTAAGTCAAGGCAAACACTGCCCGTGTCTTCATCACCCTTTGGAATTTAGTTCACTTGCTTGCCTTACAATCTCAGTTCTGATAGACCAAAAGAGAACTTGGTAGATTATCAGGCTTTTGTTCATTATTGGGAAGAGTGAGGCTTTTTCTTTTTTCCCTTCTTTTCTTCTTCCTTCCTTTTTAAAAATTTTTTTTTCCAGTGCCGGGAAGGATGCACATGGCCTTGCAGGGCCTTGGGTGTGCAGGCTTGGCTTGTATTCAGGTGCTTAGCCACTTCCCCTGCCCCTGGTAGCCTGCCATCTGGGTCCCAAGGCCTAAGCCACCAGTCCAAACAGCCGTGGACCTGCAGGGATAGGAGGGCCATAGAGAGGTGGGAGAAGGGGAAGGAGCCCACAGGCTGTGGTCTAGGGGCTCTGGGGCAAACCACTCTTGTGGCATAGCCAATCGCTCCTCTGTCCCCCCAGGTAGGTGGATCCCTAAGTCCTTTTCAGGAAGAACCCAGTGACCCATCTGGGAGGCACACACAAAGCCACAGTAGCAGGCGTTTTCTATCACACTTGTTTTTGGTGTTTGAGCAGGGAGGCAAGGCGAATAGATACTTCCATTCGCATCTCTTGGATGAACAGAGGGGCCCAGGGCCCCTCTGGGTGTTAGAGATGGCTCCTCCCCACACGGGCTCTGTGGGCCGGGGCTCCGTGGTCCTTCCTCAGGGATGGTTCCCAGTGTTGCCGTCCTGTTTCTAGATGTCGTGCTTCCACCTGAGCTGCTGACTGAGTGAAGGCTTTCAATGCTCTAAAATTTAAATTACTGATCCACCACCTCTGCTCCTTGCCCCTGCAACAGCAATGATCAGGGGTCTCTGCTCAGAGTACTATGCCAAAAAGGATTCTTAGGGGGAATCTGGCTCAGGAGGGAAGAGCACCGTGATGGATTGGCAATGGATTGGCAATGTCTGCCGTGGGCACAAGATGGAGATACATCAACAGAGGTTTCCCATGCGCTCTCCCCATGCAATGCACCAGCACTGCGGTTAGAGCTGGGGTGCCAGGGCTCTTAGAAGGCCCCCCATTGCTCATTCTACCAAAAATATTGTACTGGGCCATCCAGAGTCCATGTTCTTCACCTTTGCAGGGCAGCTGTAGGTACCTAGGCCCACAGAATTTCCTGCCTGAGCCATCCCTAGCCTGCAAGCATCTCCCAAGGCCAGGCCTCGCTGAGGTGGCTGGATCACCACATGTGTTCTTGGAGGCCCATGCAGCTGCCATTTGCAAAAGGGTAGCTCCCAAGGGGAGGCTGTCTGCAGAGGGATGTAAATGGAGCTTGACTACCAGGGCTGGATTGTCCACACACATGCATGAAGGTAGGAAGAGAAGAGGACATGTGCTCTGGACTTTGGGGCCTCTGTGCAATTTGGATCAAGAGTCAGGGTGAAATGTTAGGGAAGGGCCTGTATATGCACATTGAAAGTGTGGTGATGGATTAGTTATGTCTGATGTGGGCAAGGCTGGGCACGGTGTGGATTGGTACTTTTAAATCACACAGGGTATTTCACATCAGCCCTTCTTGCCCAATAAAAATGTCTCACGTTTCTTCCTCCCACCTGGGATCCAGGATCTTCTGGGACCCATCCAGAGAAAGAGTGCTCACCACCTTCCAAGGACACCAACCCTTGTAGGTTTAGAAAGCCCTGATCATTAAAATACCTTTCTCTCTGTGGGGCTCAAAACCACCTCCCAGGCACCTCCACCCTTTCAGTAGTGATTTGCACATGGCTCCCTGGTGGCCCTTCCCTGTCAGCCTCCACCCCCAGTGATCTTGCTACCCCCCAGACCTTAGAGCTCTGGCTTCATCCTCCCCCTCCTCCAAAAGAGAGAACAAACCACACACATCACCACTCTGCGGGGTTCAAACAAAACACAAAGGCAATGTTAATAAATAGATGACATTGTGCAGATCGGGGTCTGCAAGGCATGGGCGTTCACACTCCTTACCCCAGGCCAGGATGGTTCTCTCAGGAATGATTCAGCGTGTGCCCAGCAATCCATGGGGAGGAGGGCAAGGAGGGGGGCACAGCACCTGGGGAGCCCCCAGGATCCCCGTTCTCAAGGAGGTCACAGGCCGGGAGCTGCGGCTCCTTCCTCCAGTCTGGGAAGGCATGAACTGTTAAGCACCTGTTCCGCCATCCTAGGAGGGAGCCCCCAGGAGCAGCCTGGAAACCTGAGAGCCAGAGGATTCAGAGATGAGCCCCTTAGAGTGGACAGGGAGGCAGCTGACCTGACTGAGGTCCTATAGCACCGTGGGGCCATGTGTCCCCCCATCCCAGCGCTGGGGCAGAGGCTGGAATCCTGTCCTAATCATCCCCAGGGCCCGGCTGTGGGGACTTTCTCAGCCCTGGAGCTTGGGGCCTTGCACCCAGCTCCAGTCAGGTAGGAGAAGACCCCTGACTGCTCCAGGAGTGCACAAAGAATGCTGAGGGACACAGCCTAAGAAATCACATCTCTGTGTCCCACAAGCCCCTTCCAGGCCAGGCCCCCTCCAAGCCCTGGAGCAATGACTGAAATTTCTATTTCTGGTCTAGCCAAGGGTCAAGCACCAGTTTGGAAACCCTTGATGAAGACATGGGGTCCAGGGTTCCCCGTCCCTCTCTGGCCATCTGGGTGTGCAATTAGGAGGCCAATCTGTAACCTGAAGTCACCATAAATAATAGAAGTGACATCTGCTGTAGCAGAGGGTGGCCAGCTGGCAAAGGTGAGCTGGCCTCTGCCCCAGCCTCAGCTCGGGGAAGTCTCCCCATCTGGTCACCCTGGCCCCTTCCTTAGCCTGTGGTCTGAGCAGCCCACAGGTCGATCATTAGGCGACCCTTAGTCCTAGTGGGAGAGAGCACAGGAGCCCCTGAGAGGTCCAGTCTGGGGACTGCTGACTGAGGTATCTCCGGTTTGGACTTTCCCTGATCTTCCTCCTCCCTCCCCCTGCCACGGGGTAAAGAGCGTCACAGCCCCAAACAAGAACAAGAAGGCAAATAATTTAAAAAAAGAAGTCTGTGCTTGTCCCTGAACCTCAGTGTGTGTCCTCTGAGCTGGGGTAACTGGGGCAGTACAGAGTGTAAACATGACTGGTGGGATGGCTGTGGCGTGGCTCAGGTCACCAGAGAGGTAGCAGGAAGGCCAGTGTCTGGATGCCTTGGGTCCTCCCTGAGCTGCCCTTGGCCCTTGGAGGCTGGCACAGGTGACTGGGTCCAGCCCCAAGGTGGTCCCTGAGGAGTGGTAGGGGAAGTGCCCCCGAACACCCTAGGGCTCAGTGTCTGGGGGGCCCAGCTGTGCGGAGCCGCTGAGGAACCCCTGTCCAGTGGCTCTGGGAGCTGGGTGGGTCGGCCATGCTGAAGGTCATCTGACTCTATCAGTCCCCTGCTGGGCTCCGCAGCGTCTGTAGTGGCCTTGGGTTCTGGCAAGGAGCTTCCAGGAGTTGAGAACGGGACAGGCGAGACGAGGCTGGGGTCCGGGCTGGTGCTGGGGCCCGAGGACTTCTTGGTACAGGATTCGCAGCACAGGCGGTGGTACCCAGGGATGGCACAGTAGCGCCCGAGCACTTCCATTTGGCAGAAGATGGACCTGTCCCCCACGCAGGGTTCCTCTGCACAAGGGTCAATGCCAGGGAGATGCCCGTCAGCCAGGCGACTCTGCCACACAGGTCCCACCTGCCACTCACTCCATCACTGCCTGCCCTCCATCTCCTGCCCCTGCCAAACTCCCTAAAGGCTTTTCCTAGAAGGGCACAGGTCAGAGCCCTTCTATGTGGAAAAGGATCTCACATCCCCTAGAGTGGTGGCTCAACGTGGGGCCCCTGCACACAGCATCAGCACCACCTGGAAGCTTGGTGGCAGTGCAAACCCTCAGGCCCCGCCTAGAAACTCTGGGGGTGGGTTCCTGCGCTGCTTTAACAAAACCCTCCAGGGGACTCGGATGTGTGGGAAAGCCTGCGAGCCAAGCTCAGCATGGTTCCTCCGCACACTTGGCTGCCCACTGGAATCACCGAGAGCTTCACAAACAGCCTGGGCGCAGCCCCGTTCCCCAGAACACTGGGTGCCAAGGTGAGTTTAGCCTGCAGCAAAGCACTAGGACACTCTTCTGGATGGAAATGGGGACCCCGCCCCCCCCGGGCATGGCCAGACTAATGTCCAAAGATCTCACACATGTAACAAGCAGAACAACATTGTCACATCAGTGACATCTGGATCCTAAGACCTCCACCACTGACTTTGGAATTATGCAAATTAAGGTTCAGATCCAAGCTTTGAACTTCACCTCTGTGAAGCCTTGGAAAAATTGCTTAAATTCTGCAAGCCTCAGTTTCTTCACCTGTAAATCGGGGATAATGCTGACATGAATCACTGAATAACACTAAAATTATCAATCACATTTATAAAGCACATGGCACACAGGAGTGCTCACTACCCTAGTTTGCTTTGCTTTAAGTAGCATCTCACGTGTTTCTGTGATTAGTCCGGGTAGCTCTCTCTAGGCAGAAGGCAAAGGCAGGAGCACCAAAAGCTACTGATTTTGGCTGGAGACCACAGCAGGTGGAGGATGGTGAGCAGGCTTAGGGGAACAGATCAGAGAAAATGGAAGCCCAGAAGCCACTAGATGGCGCCAAGATTCCAGAACCAGAATCAGGGCCTCACCCTTTGCTTTGGGGAAGAAAAGAGGCAGGAACCCCAGGAATGTGCTCAGCCTGAGCCTCAGCATAGGAGCAGAGAAACAGAGAAGTTAAAGATTTGCATAAGGTTACACAGCTATCTGTTCCTCTAACTAGGAGTCTAGGTCTGATCTTTCTGTCATTTGCCTCGTCACAACACCCTGGAGCTTGGGTAAAAGTAAGAACCTAGGGAGGGAGCAAAGAACATAGAGCCTGCCATACAGCAGGAGCTTGGCAAATCTAGGAGAGATGGGAGGATGAATTGAAAGGCTCCTGCACCTGAAGGAGAAAGAAATTGTTACTCCTATTGTGTTGGGCAAGCTGAATGGGGATGTTCCCTTTTTAATTCTCTCAGTAGCTCTACAAAGTCTACTATGACCTATGATTGCTCATCCAAAAATCTTGGAACCAGATGTGATTCAGATTGGGACCTAGACTGGGGGCAGGGGGCGGTCAGAAGAGTAATCCACAGCGTGCTTATATTATAAAACATCCTCAGGGGACTTTGGATACATCACCTTGTAATCAAATACGGCAATGTTTCAACAGCAAAAGAATAAGAGATGTCTTGTTAGGCCAGGTGGGATTTCACAACCAAAAGACTTTGCACAAAACTTCGGGGGAAAAAAGCTTTCCTAAGCATTTTGGAAACACAGATAAGAGAGCGTGGACTGGGATAGCATCAACCCTACTTCTCAGCTGCGGACTCGGATGCTCAAGGAGCTGAGGTCACCCAGACAGACTTCAAGCCGGGTCTTCTCTGCTACATGGTCCATGCTTGTATCCCTGGGGCCCCCAGAAAGTTTGTGGAGGAGGAAGGAGTCCGTGCAGTCACTTACCTGATGGTATCTTGTTCACGGGAGGCAGGGGCCCTGACTGTAGCACCCACTGCCCCTCTGCCGTCACAAGCTCCTCCACCTTCACTGTGGTGTTCTGGAGGTTTCCTGTGAACAAGGAGAAGCAACTCTAGTAGGTGAACACCCCTTATCCAAAAGGCTTGGGACCAGAACTATTTCACAGTTCTAGCATTTTGGGATTTGGAATATTTTCATGTATGTAATGAAATATGTTGGGGAAGGTTCCCAAGTCTAAATATGAACTTCATTTGTTTCTTATATGCATAGCATGAAGGTAATTTTATACAACATGCTTAAAATAATTTGGGGAATGAAAGTTTGTATATCACAGCCAAGAGGGTTTGGAGGATCTTCTTCCCCCTGGGGATGCTGACAAAGTTGCTTTTTTCCCTCCTTTGCAGAACTGGGGATTGAACCCAGAGGTGCTCGACCACTGAGTTACATCCCCAACCTTTTCATTTTGAGAAAGGTGTCACTAAGTTGCGCAGGCTGGCCTGGAACTTGTGGTTCTCCTGCCTCAGCCTCCGTAATCGCTGGGATTAGAGGTGTGTGCCCTCATGCCTGGCTGTGCATTTACATTTTGACCTTGACTTGCCCCATGAGGCCAGCTATGGACTTTTCTACTTGTGGTATCAACACTCAAAAAGTTTTGGATTTTGAAGCACTTTGGATTTCATGCTTATTGATTAGGAATGCTCAACCTGTATTTGGGATTTCTAAGGGCCACATTGCAAGATAGGTCTGCATGCCAGGTGTAGGTCTTGCTGGGCCAGGCCTCCCCATCCCAGCTGGCTCACCTCCACAGGCTGGCAGGCTGCAGATCTGCACAGTGTCTGGCTTGTCCCCCTCGCACTGGCCAAGACTGTTGGTGTTGGTGCGGCACACCACCTGCCGCTGCTGGATGCCCTCTCCACAGGTGGCCGAGCACTGCCACAGAATAGCCAGGGCCAGGTCACAGCGCCAGGGCAGGACAGGTGGAAGAAGAGACAGAGGATGGGCCAGTGAGCTCAGAGTCCAGCTAAAGCCCAAGGACAGAAAGGGTACTAAGGAGGGTGCCACGCCTTTGGCTGACGAATGGAACATGCAAGGACTACTTCTAAGTAACCTAATCAGGACACCACACCATTGTCAGTTTGTCCTTAATCCCTGAGTTGGGGACTACAAGGGCCCTTCCACAATCTCAAAGGTAAAGTCCTGGCTGAGGAGGGGACTTCTGGGTCCCCATTCCATCTACTATCTACTGTGTCCACTGTGTCCAGTCTGTGCCTGGGTTCTTAAATACTTTGTGTATCACCTGAGCAAGGTCCCCTGCGTGGTCCACCACATGGCACAACCTGGGCCAAGCCAATTCACTTGACGGCACCTTGTTAAGGGCATGTAAGAACCTGGATTATGGCACTTGGAGCCCCACTAGCTCAATTTCCAAGTCTATAAACCTTCGTGATCTAAGTGGCAGTGACTCTACGGACCCTTCTAGCTCTAACATCCATGGTCTTGTGACTCAGTTTACCTGTCTTCTTACCCTTGGTGTCTTCTTCCCTGAGAGGGACATGCATGAGTACAAGGAACGGAGGCAAACAGACTACCAAGTGCAAGGGCTGCCACACACATCTCCCTCCGGATCTGATATACTTCCTACTCTGATAACAGGTCGTGGGGGATGGTCCTGGGGTGGAGGAGCAGAGACCCCAGGAAAGCAAGCCTGCCTGATTAGGTCACATTTTAGGCACTGATCACAGCCTTTTATGGCAGGATGGGGAAGAATTGTAGAGCTTCATTTCTCATCCTGGGGCACGTGACTACTGAGTGAAACATAGGGTCCTGGAGCCACAGAGAACCACAGAACAAACATGGATCCTCCTCCCTGGGTGAATAATGACTATGACAGCCCCAGACCTGAGTGTTTCCCAGGCTCACAAAGTTGTATCTTCCACCATCCATTTTCTCTCTGGGACCTTAGAAGACCAGCAATCTTTATTTTACATCAAAATGAATGAAACGATGTTCTAGAGATGAATATAAAATCTGCATGAATGGAGGTTTTTTTAAGAGAGAAAGAGAGAATCAATTTTATTTCTCACCTGATTTTTGTTTCTCCAACACTTGGTTGGATATGTGGTGCTGGGCTTTGAACCCAGGTCCTTGTGTATGCCAGGCAAGCACTCCAACTGCTGAGCCACTGCTCCAGCCCCATGAGTGGAGATTTTTGTCTATCATTTATTTTCACTTTTTATTTTGTATGGTACTAGGGCTGTCACTCAGGAACACCCCCCCCCCATGCTGGGCAAGTGCCCTACCACTGAGCTGCAACCCCAGACCTGGGTGGGAATTTGGGCTCTTTTTAAAATACCCTATTCTGCACTCTTTCAAGCAGGTCCTCCATGAGCATCATCTGTCCTTGTCCCTTGTCATACTCCCTGTCACCCCTGCACAGTTCCATCTGTGATCTGTTAACGCCACCTTTGTTACTGGCTCACTCATCTATTACGTCTCCCTCCCTGGACTGGGAGCTCCAGGAGGGCAAGAAGGATCCTGCCTATCTGGTTGATGCTGGTTCCAGGCATTCCTTGTACAATGCCTGGCATGCAGCTGGCACTCAGTAAGCAAGAATGTGCTTTAGGGGCTGGAGCAGTGGCTCAGCGGTTTCGGCGCTTGCCTGGCAAGCAGGAGGACCCGGGTTCAAACCCCAGCACCACATACACAACTAAGTGTTGGAGCAACTAAGGCCATGTGAAAAACTAAGTAAAGTTGTTTCTCTCTTTCTCTGTGTCTCTCACTGTCCTTCTCTCTTTGAAAAAAAAAAGAATGTGATTTAATTTGCTCATCTGGGACCTGGGGATACTAAACTGTGCCTCCTGGTGCTATGTGAGCCTTAAAGGAGATGTAAATGAATTTTAAAAGCACAGCACAATGAGTGGAAGCAATTCTACTTTGTTTTGAGAAAAACAGGATCAGATGTAAGGAGAGATGCAAACAGAAGCCCTCTGCCACCAGAAAGCCCCTCAGAGCCCCCCCACCCAGACCCCCTCTTTCCCAAGCACCTCCAGCCTTCCGAGGACCACTCACCTGGGACCAGGCTCCTGTCCGCCACTGGGCTGGGCAGGCCACACGAAGGCAGGGCCTCCGGGCTTCAGGACGGTCCCCAGGGCACGCTTTGGCTGGCATGGCTTTGCGGGTGCCATTGGAGAGGGGCAGCAGGCACTGCACCTCTCGAGTTTGCACCCCCAGCTTCCCGCAGCTCCGGCTGCAGTCACTCCACTCCTCCGTCACCCACCTGGAGTCAGGGCAAAAGGTGGAGAGCAGGTGGGAACACGAGGATACTTCCTTTCAGGTGTCACCTCCCACCCCAAGAAGCCTGCAGGTGTTTGAGCTTCAGAATGCTTAGGGCCAAAACAACTGTCCACCTGCCTGCAGCTGCCTGGTTGTGTGGCTTCAGGGATGTCATATTCCCTACTGCTCTGCCTCCAACTCTGTAAATCCAGTAGGATGCATATTTAAATTCTCCACCCTACATACCCCCTAAGCCTGAGTGACACCCATCTTCACATCAGAATTATTTCAATATCCCCTATATATTTATATTTGAGTGGCTACTGTTTGAAGGCACTGTTCTGGGTCCTGAGATGCGGAAGTGCCATGCTTTTGTAGATGCCCTTCCCACAGGGACAAGAGGTCTATTACAATCATTGTCACCCACAGGGTGACAGCATCCGAAGCTCCATGAGGTGGGGGGCATCTGCAGATCAATTTCCACCAGCATCTCAGCAGCCACCATCCAAAAAGCCAAACTGGTGGGATGGGGGAGGGGCAGCTCCAACACCTTCTCCGCTTTGGTTTCCTGCGGTGTCACTGAGCTCTTTGAAGCACATTTTCAAAGTCAACCCCTTTCTTTAAAAAACAAAACCTCAAGATTTGGGGGGTGGGGGTGGTTTGGGGATACGGTGCCCAGGATCCCAGGCAAAGTTCACCCTGCATGCATGCTCTGTGAGTACCACGTTTGTGGGACAGTTGCCTGAATGACAGTGTAAAGTAACAACCGGAAGGTATGTACAGGGGCCAGTGACAAGGCTGTCCCTGGCACAGAAGGGCTGGGTATCATGCCCAGAGCTGGGCACAGGATAGACACAACAGACTCTAATGCCAGCTACTGCCCTGCCTCTTGATCACATGTCCAGCCTGGGGCACCTCCAGCCCAAGGGTACAGGAGTGGCTGTCAGTCTGGAGCCTCAGCATCCCCACCCAGCCCCAGGATGATCCTGGGGAAGCAGAATAATAGACAGGCCCTCTGTAGCTCCCTAAGGACAGCTACCCTCAGCCCTGTGGGGGCACAAGGGAAGCAGGTGGCACTGAGGAAGTCCTGAGGCTGGATCCACAATTGGCTCAGAGGCCTCAGCCAGAGTCCTTCTCAAACCATTGCCCTCACCTCTCCCGGAAGGTCTCTCCAAATAACTCCAAGGACAGGACCTTGTGCTCAGAAGAGTCTCTGTCCTTGGGCTAGGGAATCCTAATTGGACTAGGCCATCCTGGGCTGGAAGGCCAGGTGACCCTGGACTCCTGATAACCAGGTTGAGGAGATGGTGGACAGCATCCTGACCCGGAGCCAGGGGCCTGGAAGCACTGAAATCTAACGTGTTTCCACGAGCCATATGTCACCAGGGAGAGCTGCGTCTTGTCTATAAAAGAATGCTGGGACGGGCAGCCTTCTTCCTTCTGGGAGTGGAGGTCAGCGACCCCAAATGCCAGAGTGCTTGGCCAGGCACAGAGGGCAGCATGGGTCAGGGGCAGAGCCTGCTGCATGGGCTGCTTCCTCTCTGGGAGACCTGGTCCCAAAATGTGTCTCGGGAGACAGTGCTGAGGAAAGCAGGTTCCACAGCCCGTCCTGGACTCACGTGGGCTGGGAGCATGGGTGCTGGTTGCAGCGCCGGCGGATAGGCTTGGGTCTCTTCCTGTGGTCGCACATGTGTCGTTGCACCATGTGGTGGTCACGTCTGCGTCGGCAGCCATATTTGGTGAACTGGATGCCTGTGGGGAGCAGGCTGCAGTGAGTCTGCTCCAACCTCCCACTGCCCTGTCCAAGTCCTCAGGAGGGGACCTTCTGGAGATGCTGGAGACTCATCTGACCTCCCTCTGTGCCCTGCAGCCCAGGTCACTTTCTGCAAAATGCCTTCCTTGATCAGTCTCAGCTCCCCCAAGCCGCGCTGGTGGGGCAGTGGCTTTGGATGGCTGCCTCTCCTGCTGTGGGTGAGCTCTTACAGGCAGAGGCCCTGCCCTGGGTACTGCTGCAGCGGCCCCCAGACCCCATCCCAAGGCCTTGCCCAGAACAGTTTCCACACACTGGAGATCTTTAAGGAGAAACTGAGGCATGAGCAGAGACATGTCAAATAGAAACATTGCCTGCTCCACCTCTTGAATTCACTCCTCCCTCAAGACCCTGGGCTGCCTCTGCAAGGTGCTAGAGGTCCAGGAGGTGGGCAGGGGCGTACCTCCTCCACAGGTCTTGGTGCAGGGGGCCCAGCTCTTGAGCGCCCACTCATAGGTGTCTGTCTCCTCCAGAAGCACATTGTTGCTCCCGATGAGGGGCAGTAGGTCCTCATGGATTACATACTTGTAGACCAGGCTGCCGCGGGGGCCACCCTCAGTGGGGGGGAGCACCTGAAGGGAGAGGATGAGGAGATGGCACAGAACCAGAAAGAGAAGCAGGGCCAGCATAGGATAGGAGGTAGAAGGGGCCAAAGAGAGGGATGCGGGGTTGGGACCTGGGGTGGGGGGGTGGGCTCTGAGTATGGCTGGTGGGCGGGACTCACACCAGCAGCCAAGTGACACATTTCTGCTCTCCAAAGTAAGCACCTAGTGCATAAGGCCCCAGAGCAGCCCATGCTGGCTGTGCGAGCTTCTCCTTCCTAGGTACCTGCATTCAGGTGAGCAGGACCTGTGTCCGTGGGTCTCCTTTGCTCACTGGCTGCCCCAGAAGATGATCAGCCTGGATGCCCGACCCTTATCAGCTATATGATTTGCAAAGGTTTCCCCCATTCTGTGGTTGATCTTTTCACTTCTTGACAGTGCTCCTTGATGCACAGAAGTTTTCAATGTCGATGAAGTCTTCTTTTGTGGCTTACACTTTTGGTGTCATAGTAAAGACATAAATAAAGGTTTACCCCTGTTTTCTTCTAAGAACTGTATGGTTTTGGCTCTTACACTTAGGTCTTTGATCTATTTTGAGTTAATATTTGCAGCTTCATTCTTTTGCATGTGAATGTCCTTGTCTCACCACCATCTGTTGAAGAGACTATTTGTTCCCCCTTGAATGGCCTTTGTACCCTTGAAAATCAGCTGGCCATAGATACACGGGTGGTCAATAAATATGGAGTGAGTAGAAAGCAGTGTGTTGGATGGAGCTAATATGCTGACAGCCGCCACAGACGTTCCCTCCCCCTTCCTTGACAGGAGAGGGCAACACCAGGAAGAACCCCAGCCAGGGTCTCCCTACCACCAGCCAAAACCCAAGGGCATGTAGTCAGAGGTCTTGTGGGCCAATCTGCTGGCTTAACAATCCCTGGTCCATGAACCCTGACCCAGGCCTAGGAAGGGCATGTGGACCAAGATGGCCCCTGCCAGGACAATGACCATGTCCCCTTCTCAGGAGACTAACACTGCCAGATGGCACCCCCTGGTCAGCTGCCTTAAAAGCCTGAGAAAGTCACTTTAGGATCCTTCATTGACCACGCCATGATGCACACTGGATGGATGATGCCCGGGTCACACGGGGAGCCAGCATTGCCCCCACCAGACACCTCTGACCAAGCCCACTTTCCCACTTTCAACACTGCCGTGAAGAACACACTTCCTGCATGTGACCTCCTGGGGACAGGAGGGGACAACCATTTCCTTTTCCCTCCTCACTTTTCATTCTGCCAGGTTTTGGGGTTTTTTAATGGTTTTTTTTTTGTGTGTGTGGTGTGTGTGTGTGTGTGTGTGTGTGTGTGTATGTTTTTGCTACTGGGGATCTGGGTGTTAAACCCAGGATCTTGCATATGCTAGGCAAGCATCAAGCATTCTACCACTAGCTACACCCCCAGCTTTTTTATTGTTCGTTTTGAGACAGGGTCTTGCTATGTTGCTGAGGCTGGCCTCTAACTTGGGATCCTCCTGCCTCAGTCTCCTGAGAAGCTGAAATTATCAGCCCACATGGTCCAGCTTATCCTGCCAGCTGTTTTGTTTTGGTACAAGGGATTGAACCCAGAAGCGCTTAACCACTGAGCCACATCCCCAGCCCTTTTTCTTTCTTTCTTTTTCTTTCTTTCTTTTTTTTTTTTAAAGACAGGATCTTGCTAAATTGCTTAGGACCTCACCAAATTGCTAAGGCTGTTCTTGAGCTTGTGATCCTCCTATCTCAGCCTCCCAAATTGCTGGGATTACAAATGTGCACCACCACGCCCAGCTTCCTGTCAGCTTTTAAGGTCAAATGAGGAGCTGTCCCCAGGGCAGGCCTTGGCCTTGTACAGACACAGCAATGGGTGCTTTCCCCTGGACTGCGGCAGGCTCCTCAGTGGAAACAGTGAGTGGGTACAGGAATGGGAGGGGCCACCGCAGGGGGTGGGGCTCACCAGGACAGCGATGGCTTCAGGCAGGGGTCCGCTGGTCTTGAGGCTGTCCTTGGTGTCCTCCACCGTGTGCTCCCACTCCAGGCCCAGCGCCCTGAAGGTCTGGCCCGAGGCTTCCTTGCCCTTGGGGTTGAGGATGAAGCTGCCCGTGACCTGGTTCTTCACCGCTGGCGGGGGGAGAGGGTCAGACAGATTTCTATTCCCCACTACAGGGGCCAGTGAACATGACAGTCAAGGCCTTCCCAGTGGGCCCCTGGGGCTCCCCTGTACATCTGACCCTCCCCGCGCAGAGCCCATCAGATCAGCCAGCCTGGTGTCCCCACTACACTACTTGTCCCTGCCTCTGGACCCTGCTGCACACTATCGCTCCCCCCTCGCTGCCTTTCTTCTTCCTGTCTAAATAATCTCTACCTATAATTAAGGCTCAGGGTAACCTCGCTCCTTGGATCACCCCGCCCTCAGGAACCGCCCTCCCTGAAGCTCTGTAGCGGATCGGAGAGGTTGAGTCAGGTTTTGGAGTCACACTGACCACGGGAGGCCATGTAGCACAGCCTCAGCACCGCCATGCATAAAATGGGAATGATAGTTGCACCCAATGCGTAAGGCTGCTACCCCGGGAGGATGGCTGCTGTGGGCCACCCCTGCGCGTTTCCTGGGCAACGGAAGTAGCCATACGCATGAGAGTCCTGGCAGCATGAGTGATGAGTGATACGCCCCAGACACTGGAGGCTTCCACCCGTCGCTGTCACAGACGCCCAGCCCTTGCCACCAACCCCTCAGCATATCTCCAGCTTGGTGTCCGTGCCCAGTACAGGCCCAGCACAGAGCATGATATTTAAATATATCCATGAATTTCTACCCCTATAGGTGCCAGTCCGTAACTGGCAACTTGTTACTAAAAGAGGCTGAGTGGCAGGTGGGGGGAGATACGCCCATGCAGACACCCAGCCAAGGCCATGGGTGCACCCTTGGCCACCCTAGAAGCAACCAAGGTAGGGGAAGTGTCGAAACAGGGCACCCCAACCCCTCAGCCAGAGAGTGGGAAGGGAAGCAAAGGACTGGCACCTGGAGTATCTGGGAGGGAGGCCCTTCTGAGCCCCTTTATCTAGACTAAAATGAGAGTAACTAGCATAGGACTCGGGATCTGAGAATGCTGACCATGTGCCAGCCACTCTGCTAACTCTTCAGGTGACTCCTTGCTCACATCCTAAGGGTTGGGCTATCATAACACAGGGGATCAGACGCTCTGTGGTGGGCAACGGTCTCCCCTCCCAGAGGGGAGGCAGCAGCACAGTAGGGAAGGGAGAGTGGGGAGCAGAGCCTCCCCATCCTGGGAGGTTGCCCCTCATCTCCTGCCCACCCAGGCCTCTTCCGTGGCTACCCAATCTCACAGCCTTCAAACTGCCTAGGCTACAGCTGGGCAGCACCTCAGGCCAGCCTCGAGTGCCCCCCTGCCCTCAACCACTCCTGCCACTCATGGTCACCACTGCAAATGCCTGGCTATAAACCCTCGTTCTAGGGGTGAGGTTGACCCAGCTGCCACTGACCTGCTCTGTACCATGGGTAACTATCTCCCTCCCAAGCCTCAGTTAACTCAACTGCAAAATGGAATAACTGCATCTTTCATGGACAGTCATGAGCTGCATGTAAGAAAAGGAAGGAAACATGGTTTGAGTTTGGACAGAGCTCTGGTACCTGTCCTGGGCTTCTGCAGAGAGCCCATACCCCGGTAGGCAACCCCCTTTCTCACACACACACACGGGCACATACCACTCACACACTCACATGCACATGTTCCACACTTGTGAGAGCCACCATGTACCTCCACACATAAATGCACAACACGAACAGGCTTCAGGCCTCAGCCCCAGGGACGCCCCTACTCCCTTTCCCTCCAGGATCTCACTCCATCTGCCCCTGGTGCTGGCAGCCTCCACCTTTGTCCCACAGAGGACAGCTCAGCCACATGGAATGTTCCCCACCTATGGGGATCAAAGACTCCTAGACTTCAGAAGGGTAGAAGGGATTGGCTGATAATACCACGGACTCACCCCCAGGGAGGCAGGAGTGGCATCTGGGTAACTGTTCCTTCTTTCCCTGCTCCTATTCCAGCACCATTCCCCATAATCCAGCAGGCACAGAGGGCAGGAGTTATGGGAACCAATGTCCTTCAAAGTCATGCTATAGTAGAGGGGCAAGGCTGGCCAGGGCACCAGGCTGGGAAGCAGGAGTCCTGGATCCAGGCCCTACTCCCCCGCGCACCCCATGGATGAACTGGAGCACACAGTGGGCCTCAGCATCCTCTTGTGCGCGTTGCCTGTGTGTGCCATGACCTTTCAGGGGCCTCCCAGAGCAGGGTACGAATCATTTGCAGCTGTGCTAGGAGAGGGACCAATGCAGACTTCTTCTTCAGCAGATGCAAGTTTTCTAGGAGGCTTTTAAAAATCTTTATATTATTATATTAACAATAATCTAAAAATATGATCGTTGGCATTTTTGTGATATTTGAATTTGCCAAAAAATATCATGTTTTGTGTTAGCTTTTATGATGGAGGAGGTGCCAAGCAGTGTGATTTGGTGGGCATCATAGGATAGAGGGACCTCTGTGACAAGCCAAGGTGACACTGTAGTCCATGGGCCGTCTGTGAGTACTCTGAACAGAGACACATGTGGGAGAACCCAGCCATGGCCTGCTCCAAACTGCGGTCATGAGATGTGGTTCCCACACCATAGGGCTCACGCTAGTAAAGTGGGTTTTAATACACTCAGCCACCATCACTATGCTTTTCAGAACATTTTCATCACCCCCGACAAAAAGAAACCCAGTACCCATTTGTATTCACCCCGTTTCCTCCCTACAGGCTCTGGCACCACAAATCTATTTTACGTGAGTATGATTGCTTCATCTAGAAGTGCTTGTTTATTGTTTTATTTTTATCTTTATGTGGTGCTGGGGATAGAACACAGGGCCTTGCACATGCTAAGCACATACTTTACTACTGAGCTACAGCCCCAAACCTAGACATGTTTATTTTTTGACTGCTAATTTGGGTCTGGCAAAACTAAAACAAAATAATGAACAAAAACATCTCTTATGTTAGTGTTCTTAATGTGAATCATTTTAACTAATTTTGATCTTTTAATTTCCTTGGGGTTCTAATTTTTAATCTTTTCTGGCTTCAAAGCTGTGTTACTATTACAAGCATGAAGCATTAGACACCTCATGTAGTGACTCTGTGTTTAAGTGTCACAGGAAATTGAAGGGTCCATGTGGGGAAATGAAGAAATGGCTACAAGTTCCTCCTGTTCCTACAGGCGATGCCCCGTGTACTGTGAGTTGACCATTTCTCCCATCAACAGTCTGTTTTTCCACCCTTTGAATCTGAGCTTGGCCATGTGACTTGGACCAATGGGACATTAGAGCTGCGGTGGTGGCTCAGTGGTCATGGTGTTTTCCTGGCATGCATGAGGAGGCAGGTTCAAACCCCAGCACCACATACACAATAAAGTGTCAGAGCAACAAAAGCCACATGAAAAATAAATAAAATTGATTCTCTCTTTCTCTCTCTCTCTTAAAAAAAAAGAAAAAGAAAACTGGGGACTTGAAAAGTGCTTGCACCCTGGGGTATTCCTTCTCTTGCTGCTGCTGAGGATCCCATAACAGACACCTTGTGAATAATTGCAGTTAGCCTACTGGAGAACATGACACTGTCACCATTATGAGCCCAGCTGACAGCCAATACCAATCCCATATATCCTAGACCAACTTGTCCCCAACAGACCGACCTGCTGAAAGCATTTGCATGAGCCCATCCAGGCAGTAGTAGAACCACTCAACTGGGCCCAGGCCTGATGGATGGATGACCCTCAGAACTGTGAGCTCTGAAACAACTGTTTTTCTGAGCCATTATATTTTGGGGATGGTATGTTATGCAGCAAAAACTGACTAATACATTCTGTGAAAATGATTTTCCTTCAAAAGCCACGTGTACAAGAAGTTTATATTGTAGTTGCCCTTGAGGAAAAAACTGCTCCTGCAGGACAGGGGCGCAAGGGGGACTGTTACTAGATATCCTTTCAGTCCTTCGGAAATTTGAACCATGGGACAGTTCACCCATTCAGCACATATTTAGAAATAAATAAGGATTTTATGTCTATTATTCAAGTCTGAAATTCCACCTGCCCTCTGCATTCCCAAAAGTCCTGGGCCAGCAAGCAGGGCCCAGGGCCCACCACCTCTCCCAGAACCCAGCACTCACCAATGCGGTGGGGGGCCTTCTCCAGCACCTCGATCTGGATGTGCCTGGCACCTGCTGGGATCTGCACCAGTTTGACAGCTGCTGCCACACAGAAGGTTCCAGAAAAGCAGAGATCACCCTGAGCAGGTGGTCCATTGCCTATTATCCCACCTTACTTACTTGTAGAACCTCTCTCTTAATCAAGAACAGCTCACTTCACTGCAAAACCTCTCTGAATACATTTCCTCCTCTGCAAAAAGGGGATGGGCCCTGGTGCACCAAGATGCTGGGAGGATATGGGATGTCACAGCTTCAAGCACCCAGTAAACTCTAAGGGCCACTGAACCTGCGCATGTGTGCAGTGCTATTATTTCCCACTCTCTTGACCCAGTTCTCTCACTTCTCCCCTTTCTCCTCCTTTCCACTCTTCTGACCTTACTGTGCTCTCTCTCTCTCTCTCTCTCCACCCCCCCCCCTTCTTAACACCTTAAGCTACTATAGGGATTTAGAGGAAATAGGCCATGAAGACCCCATGTGGCTGTCTTGGGTCCATGGCCCTCCCAATCCAAGGTCTAGAAACAAGCCTTTCTCAGAGTCACCAACCTTCCCCCAAAGCAAAACTATAAAGTGCCCCCAGTGGGAAATAGAGAAATAGATGTAGTTCATACTAAAATGTAAGGAACTACGAGCTGGCCCTTTTCCACATCAAGATCGGAGGTGGGAAGCCAAGAATCTCAAAGGTACCAGGAGTTCAAAGCAAGAGGTACCACAGTTTTGAAAGCAAATGAGAGAGCCAAGAAAAGGAAGGAAGGAAGGAAATTACCAGTCCAGCCTTGGCCACACTTTCAGACCTATCTGACCCCTCACTCCCATCAATAGCCCCAGGGCCAAGGAAATGGCGGGGCTCCCATCACATTGCCTAGCAGGAAGATGCTTCTCTGAGAGCACAGGCCCAGTGTACAGCAGCAGCATGCCCAGGCCGTAGAGCGACGGGCTGCTGCTTCTGGCTCACCAGCCCTGGGCAGCCTGGGAAGGTCTGGGGACAGGCTCCAGGACCCTTCCACCGTACCCTGAACCATGGCACAGATCAAGGAGGGAGGGTCGGAAGGGAGGGCCTGGCCCGGCTCACCTGGCTGCTTGGAGGCCTTGCCTAGGGTCCCCTTCACGGTCCTGCAGTGGGAGTTGTCACCGCCACAGACCCCACACTTGTCATCAGCCTTCATGGACCCCACCTCCTTGTCACAGCCGACGGGCTGAGGCCAGAGGTAAGATGAGTAGGAAGAACCTCCAACCCACACCCAGCCACATCTCCTGGCTCCCTCCTGAGTCCCCACACCCTGGCCAAGAGAGGAGCCCTGCAGAGAAGCATCCCGGGACAGGACTCCTGCAAATCTGCCATGCAACCTGGGGGAGACCTAGAATCCGGTGTGGTGACACTTCTTGTCCTCTCCTTTCCCCTTGAATGGGGCTGGGCAGTAAGGAACCCCTTTCCACACCCCAGAGCTATGTCCTGAGTGCGGCAGGCACAGGCGTGCTTATCTTCCTAAGAAGCACGGAGAGGGCATGGTGCAGAGGCCGGGTGGCCCGGAAGGGGGACTCACCACACACTCGCCGCGGGCACAGAGGCTGTACGGGTCCCGGTAGCTGCAGCGCGTCCCATCGTGGACCACCTGGTTCATGAACACCACGTCTCCCGTGTCGGCTGACTGGCAGATCAGCTCACACTTCTGGGCGTCTGTGGGGAGAGGCACCATGTGACCTCCTAGCTGGGCTGTAGAAGGCGGGCAGCAGGCCAACATCAGCGTGCAGTGCAGTCAAGGAGCTCCAGGGGCCAGCTCTGGGCAGTAGGGGGATTACTGTGTGTGGGGCCAGCGCAGAGAACCCTGCTCCCGTGCAGATTAGTCACGGCTCTCTCAGCCTATTTCATTATCTTTGATTAGCAAAACGCCACATTAGGATATTGTGAAATACCAAGTGACAAAATGATACCAATAATGATAAGCCTGTGCTCACCAGGTACCAGCTGTCTGCAAAGCTCCTGCACACCCTTCACACGCAACTTCAAATGCTTTTCATGAATTAACTCGTGTAACCCTCACAACACCTCAGTGAGGTAGGTTTTAGAATGACAGAGGGGAAACCGAGGAGTAGAAGCCGCATGGTAGGTGATTTAGCCAGGACCCTGGCCCAGCAGTCAAGCACACCAGTGGTCTGACTGTGTGCCTTCGCTCGTAGATGCACATCAAAAGGCATGTGAAAGCCAGGCAGAGCGGTGGGCCAGGTTTGGGTTTGTAAACGGAGTGGCGGTAAGGAACAGAGGAGGGTCCTGTCCCGTTCTGATACTGAAAATGTTCTCTTCTGTATCTGGGCTGCTGATGACCTAAAAAGGAGGTTCCAGAGAAAACATAAACACTTGCTCTGCTTCTCAGAAAAAGCAAGGTTGGGGGCTCAGCCAGCTTCCTGGAATTTGTCTGGAAGTCCTGGGAAAAGCCCAGAGTCCAGCTGCCTGGGGCCTCCTAGCCACCCCTCCCCGTGACCCGGCTGCTCCTTTGGCTCCTGATTCTACCTGGAAGGCTTCCAAGGTGGGCCTCTCCCACAGTCCGTTTCTAAGGAACCTGTCTGGCTCCTGCGTCCAGTGCCTGAGCTCCCAGGCCACTTGGTGACTTCTCATCTCTAACATGCAGGACTCCAGCTTAGAGGCACAATAGCCACTGCCTTGGTTTCCTGCACAGGAGTCAGACAAGATCCTGGCCAACACAACAAAGCAGGAGGTATCTGGGAAGCCATGGAAGCCAGCCAGCAGTGGCAAGGGCGTGGTGAGCTCCCCAGAGCAGGAGGAATCAAAGCAGAGGGGAGATGCCCCTGCAAGGGGGCTTCAAAGGAGTGAGGCAGACCAGGTGACCTGGCTGGTTGGTGAGGTTGGGTGGGGGTTTGCAGGGGCAGCTCAGCCTTTCTGGTAGCATCCCAAGAGTCCCACTAACTTACAAACTAGAGCGTGACCCACAGCATGGCTGCTGAGCTGAGGCTTCCAGATCCCTCTTCCCACCCCCACCCCCACCGCCGAATGCTCCACCCTTCAGGCACACATCACCTGTTCCGCTGCACGTGGGGGTGAGGGGACAGGTTCTTGAGTCCCCTTCCAATTTGAGGATTTTGTTATCCTAAACACAAGCCAGGGAGCAGAGGGTCCTGAGGTCAACCCTGGGCTCAGGGAATGAGAGGCCTTGCTCATGGGGCTGTCTGAGGCCCTGCACTGTACGGAAGGCAGCATCTATTGACAGGGAAATGCAGGAGCTTGTGCACCAGAGGTGGGGTCAGAGGACTGTGAAGAGCCCTTCCAGCCTGAAGGCCCTAAGAAGCCACCAATCCCAGCCCTTCATGCTGTAGGAGCCCTCAGCAGACATGCTCAAGGCAGACTGGCAACTGACACCAGCCTGGTCCCAAATTCAGACCCTCTGTGTGAATCCTGAGGAACTTGTCTGTCCCAAGGCAGCCTGGAGGGGGTCTACCTGCCTGCTTTTCAAATCACCTCCGACACCACTGGAACATAGAACTGGTCAACACAACCTAGGAACCAGGTGTGAGATGCAACACAGCTTCTCAGGACGCTGGTCATGTGAAGAGAGGGGCGCCTACATCCCTGGGGAGGGCTGGGAGGCCCTGAGGATGCAGGACTTTAAGACAAATTCCAGAAGTGAGCTCAGCTCACTTTTTCTAAGGGGCACAATGTTCCTGTGTTGTCTGGAACAAAATTCTTAGGACAGACATCCACCCACGCAGGCAAAGACAGATGTTCAAAAGGCACCAACCCCAACCCCAGCGCTGCGGGCCTCTACAGAACCCCTGGGAAAAGCACCCCCCGCCCCAGCCCCTTTCCTTGCATTTGCCAGAGAACTGTTACCAGATGCACACGGTCAAGAGATGGCCTCGGTAGGGCCCATGGCCCCAGAGTCACAACGCACAGGACTGCACAAAGGTATGTAGCAAGACTCCCAACTGCCATGTCTCTTTTGGCACCTCCACGTTCACTGATAGGAGCCCCTGAGGGAGGCCCTGCCTGGGAGCACACCACCCCAGTGGATGCCAGAACATGGGGGAGTGGGAGCAGGGCCTCACCATCATCAGGCTCGTAGGGCATCCAACTGTGCTTGGCGTTCTGGTGGGTGTAGTAGGAGTTGCGCTTGGCACACTGCTGGGCCCGGAAGTCCTCGTAGGGCCCGGGGCAGTCCTCGCTGTTGCAGACCTGGTACTCGAATGAGGACCCCAAGCATGGGCGGCCTCCATAGGCTGGGCTGGGGCAGCAACAGACAGACCAGGTGACCTGGCTGGTTGGTGAGGTTGGGTGGGGGTTTGCAGGGGCAGCTCAGCCTTTCTGGTAGCATCCCAAGAGTCCCACTAACTTACAAACTAGAGCGTGACCCACAGCATGGCTGCTGAGCTGAGGCTTCCAGATCCCTCTTCCCACCTCCACCCCCAAGGCCGAATGCTCCACTCTTCAGGCACACATCATCTATTCCACTGCACGTGGGGGTGAGGGGACAGAAGACAGACACTAGGACTGATAAACCCTCTCCAACTAGGCTGGAAGTCAAATGTTGCACTGGGTCTGACATTCGGTAGGCACTAAATAACTCAATAACGTCTATTTGCATCTGTATCCAATTAATATCATAACAAACTAAGGAGTGGTCAAGGAGACTCGGATTTGGAATCCAAAGCACACGGAGTCCTAGCCATGCAGGCTTGGTCTCTAGGCTATGCCTTAATTTCCTCTTGAAAAGAGAGCCCATCATACCTCTTATGTTTCCTACCTACTGATGTCTGTGGAAATAAGAAAGGGTATTGTAAAGCAATCTAGACTCTTTTTCCCACCAAGTCCAGAGGATTAAGACTACTGATGCATGTATCCAAGTGCATGAGGTTAATAGTAGCTGGGAGAATCACAGGGGCTCATGCACCTAAGGTCTTAGCATCCCTGCCTAGCTCAGACAGAGGGCTCAATGCACTTTGTAATAATAATAACAGCAGCTATCTTCTATTGAGTGTTTAATCTCTGCTGAACATGGTGCTAAGGGCACTCTTTATTTTATTTAAGTCTTATAAAACAGAAGTTAGTATTACAGAGTTCAATAGATGGTAGCTTTGATCTAGGGGATAACTGTGGGTTGTGACTGCAAGGTGGTTTATCAGAGTGGGTACCCTGTGCCTTCCCATCACCTCAGCTTTTGTATCTCCCACAGATGAACTATAGGGCAGTCCGCCTTGGCTCCATCTCTAGGTCAACACAGCTGTCTAATAATGAATGGGCTGCTGCAGGAGGTAGTGAGCTTCCCAACCCTGCAGGTAAGCAGCAGTGTGCACGTCTGTTACTTTGAGGATGCTAGAGCCACTGCGGTCCTCTGACCTGTCCTTTGGCAGTTTTCATCACTCCACTTGGTACCAGGAGGGGGCTGGGCCAGGCCCTGTCTGTGTGAAGGTCCCTAGAAGCAGCTGAACCGCACGGTAGCCTCAGCCAGCCCCCCCCTCACGAGGCTGTCCTAAGCAAGCTGTTTCAGCTTGGGAGATGGGGACTGGGGAGAGCTGGGTGGGACTGGGAATTTCTGAAACTACAGAGCAGGGGAGGGGGATCCCACAGAGGGGATGAAAACGGACAAATAGACGTCTCAGCAGAATGCTGAAATTTGGGTGGGGGCTGGAGGGCCTTGTTAGAAAGAGGAAAGTTAAGGAAAAGAAGTTTTGCTCCACACAGTGGAAAATTTACTTGGAGGTCATGTGCAACACGTTTAGGTCAGTGTTTGCTCAAAGCTTAGAGAGGATTAGGGTCAATGGAGGGTGTAACTGGCAGCCTCTCGGGTTCGCCCAGACTCTCTGGGAGTATCTTCTGTACTTGAGAATCCCTAGTTCTGACACATTCACAGAAGTCAGAAATATGGGTCACAAGTGAATGTTGGTGGGAGTAATCTGCTGCCCCCCAACAATTTTGGGTCCTTATCCATAGAAGACACAACCCTCTACAGAGATCATTCTGTCCCCCTCCAAGACCATCAGCCCTAGGGAGGAGGGTCCCCTGCCCCACTTACCCCAGCCAAGATTACTCACGGGGGATTGTCACAGCTCCGGCTGCGGGATCGCACTCCACCCCCACATGACCGAGAACATGATCCAAACTTGGTCCAGGAGCCCCAGCCTCCATCCTGGCCATAAGTCTGCTCAGGCGACTTCCAGATGCAGTGACCTTTGAAACACCACTGGGGTGGAGGAGAAGGCATGAGATCACCCTGGGTCATTGCAGGGCACAAGACGTAGCCGGGTACAAGACACCATGGGAGAGCCCAGAGAAAGAGACCTTAGGAGAACAAGCCTGCCACCGCAGAGTCCCACCCCTGTGACAAGCTGAGCAACCTCAGTCAGAGGTTTCTTCCGGGCCTTGTCCTCAACTGTACCATGTGGCTAACTGCACCTTCCTGTGGCATTCAGTGCCCGGCACACATAGCCCTCCAGAGACAGCAGACAGAATTCAATGAGAGTAAGGAGAAGAGTAAATGTACAAGCATTTCAGTCGTCGTCCCGGGAGAAATAAAAGGGGAAGGGGAGAAAGACACTGTCTTCCCAAGCTGTCGAGCTCTGACCTTGGCTCTGTACCTCTTGGCTCACCTTCCAAAGGCCACAAGCAGATGTGTCCCTGGGAGTCAAGCTGGCCAGGGAGGCCAGTGGGAGAGCAGAAGCGTCGAGTCAGAGGGGACCAGGTTGGAGCCCCAGTCCCGCCCTGCCAGCTGGGATGGCTGCTTCTCCTTGCTGTGACTCGGCGTACTCGCCTGTGCACAGGACTACTCCAAGAACTGCAGGCACCAGCTCCCATAAAGCCTGAGCCAGGCTCGCAAAGGAGGGCTCCGCTAAAGGTAGCTCCCTACCCTTTTTCTGTAGGCTAATGAGAAAGAAATAGAGCAAAGCCTCTGAGCCTTTCTCGAGAACAAACTCAGCAGTTCTCAACCTTGGAGTCACCTGGGGGAACTTTCAAACTCTGGACGCCTGGGCTTCCCACAGACCAGCAGAGCTGGGATCTCTAGGGGTTAGGGCTTTAAGAAGCTACGGTGAAACACAACTTACAAACATCAAAGGCACTCGTTGTGGGGCTTTTTCCATACATACACAGAGTTGTGCAACTTCCACCAAAATCCAATTTCAGAACATTCCACAACCCCAAAAAGATCCTCTGGGCCCATGTGCAGTCACTCCCTGTTCAAGGGGTGAGGAGTTTTAAAGCTCCCTGGATGAGTCCAACATGCAGCCAAAATTCAAATTTACTAATTAACTATTTATGTGAAACTGACTGGGAAGGGCTTGGGACTTTGAAAATACCTGGGGAAATGTAAGAAGCAGAAAGACCTGGAGCAGATAAAACTCTTTGGGAAATGAACCTAGCAGGTTTGAAGCTCCCTGGGCACATCCATGGCCATAGGAAGCCCCATCCAACTGTGAAGGCACAAACCTGGGAGGTGCCCAGCAAGATGGGTATGAGTGGCATGAGCCTGGTTAGGGCAGAGGCCAAGGTCAGAGGGCAGGCTGGTGCATGGGGCCCTACGCTCACAACTGATGCTAGGCAAAAACGTCTCTTAACCATGTGCTTCTCCCCAGCTCTTGTGCCTGCTTTAGTTTGACCCAGTAACTCTCATCTTGAGGGCAGGGAAGGAGGTTTGGCCAGGGATAAGAGGGTCAGCAGGGCCGGACATGTTTAATGAATGGCCCAAGGTCACCAACTCAGTGATCAAGGGTAGGGCCAGAAGGAGAACAGAACCCCAGCCTAGGGTCCTCAGGCCCAGCCACAAGGTCCCTGACTAAAGCAGCCCTGGCACCCACGGATGTATAAGGGAGCAAACAGGCCCGGCAGTATGTAAGGGCAGGCTGAGGGGAGAGGACGCGAGTGCGGGAGAGACAGCTTGGGGCCAGGGAGTAGTCTGGACACCTGCAGTCTTCCTTCATCCCTCATCAGCTAATCACTCCTTGTATGGCCTCAGCAAGTTCCTTAACCTGCCTAGGCTTCATTTTTTCTCATCTGCAAAATGGGGCAAGCATTCCTGCCAATGAACTGAGATCCTGCTAAACACGACCAACTCTAGAGGCCAAGGGCTGTGATGTGAAGGGAAAAAGCACAGGAGCGTGGGAGGCTCTGGGGAGACTCCAGGCACGGAGGGCCCATCCTGTCCTCAGGTGCTGCCTCTCCTTCATCTACCCAAAGGCAGGGGCTGCGACGATCTGTTCCTGTCCCTCCAGTGGATGTCCTACCCCTGCTGCAGACCCTGCAGGTACCTTGCCTGGTGCGCACTCAGTCCCATCCAGCGGAGGCCCCTTCTTGGTCTTGCAGAAGTATGGGTTGTCAGGGTGGCTGCACCACAGCTGCTTGCAGGGCTCGAAGGTCCTGAACTGCTTGGCAAGGGGGGTGGGGTCACTTGGCTGACTCTCCAGCTCTCACAAGATGCCGGAGGGGCAAAGGGCAGTGTTGGAGAATCCGGGGCCCAGGTACTATGAGGAAGTCAGAGCCCAGCACTCTTCAAGCCAGAGTCACCCCAAGTGCCAGTGGCTCCCTCTTCTCAGGGCACTGAGAAGGCCCAGCACAGCCTACTCGCCCCTTGTCCTCTGTCTTGGCCTCCTTTTCCTCCTCTGCAGAAGCTACTTTGTTGCTGAGCTGGGACAAAGATTTAAGGCTCTGAGGAGTTCTGGGCCCAGGATGCCTCCCAATCCCTGTGCACACAGGGGACACTGAAGGGATCCAGATGAGACTGAGACCCCCATCTCCCTCTAATGTGGACATCCAGTGAGGCCAGAGATTGGTGACATGTTCTGGATTTTCCAGGAAAGCCCCAATTGCCTTAATACCCTTTCTCATCATCCCCACCAGCCAGACAAGCATCCCACAAACACCGCATTTGGGGCACTGAAATCCCACACCTGTTCTTCCACCCCAAGGCAGTGCTTTGTCAGATCACAAGTTCCAGTGTGGCCTGGAGAATAGGGAAGGTGATCACAGATAAGGGCTCCTCCTGGTACCAAAGAGAACCTTCTGTCCTATGCAGGTGAGGGCCCTACATCCCCTACATGGGGGTATAAAGCCCTTGGGTTACCAAGGCCTCCCCCTTCAGAAAGTCCCCTGCCCTGAGATGTCCCCTTATCTGAGCCTCAGCCTGATTCTTCCCTGAGTGGATTGAGCTGATCTATAAACTCAAGGGTCCCCACCCCCCTGCACCTGTCCTGCAGGGTGGGCCAGGGCTATGCTCCCTGGTACCTATGGCCTTGGGCATGAGGATAGAGGAAGGAAGTGACCCCCTGAAGAGAGGTGGCAGGCAGGTACAGGAGTGGGGAGTTAGGCTAAGTGCCCCGCCAATCCACGCATGGGTAGGAATTCTTGCTCTCCCAGGCCAAGAACCTGATCTGACACCTGGACTGCCTCACAGGTGAACTGAGCAGGTGACCAGCCAGGACCCTTCCTCTCTGTGCTACTCCTACCATCTTTCCCAGGGCAGAGGTTGCTCAACCCTCTGAGCACAGCTGCCTCCACAGGTAAGCCTGGGCAGGGCCTTAGTCCTGTTTGCCCTGTTCATCCCTGGGGGCTGGCACTAGGCCTGCAGGCCCATCCCCAGGCCCACTGGCTGTCTGGGTAGAAACTACCTGTGAACAACTAGCTTGGGCCACAGAAGGACGTGGCCCTGGCATCCGTGACCTGGCAGAGGCCAAGAGAATGAATACTCACCGCCAAGCAGGTCTGGTATCCGGTGCCGAAGTCGAAGCGGCACTGCTCATCCATCGAGTAGTCGATCCCAGGCAGCTCCTGGGGCTGTGGCCAGGTGGGTTCAAAGGGATCATCGAGGAGGCAGTCATAGGAGCTGCCAGCAGAAATGAGGGAGGTGAGCCAGCCCCAGTAAGGAAGCCCCGAGCTCTTCCTTCTCAGGGAGGCCTGTGGGAATGTGCACCCACCGCCATGCCACTGTCTCCTCCAGAGCGGATAGATTGTCTTGAGCATCCCCCTGGCCTGGGACTTGGTTTCCACTTGTGGCTATCTGTAAGGGCTCCCTATGCAGTGCAGGGCAAGGGGACCCAGCACTGGGGATAGGAGCTCAGTGCATAGCTGGCTTAGGAGTTCAGTCTTATTCATATGAAAGGGACACACCATGGCCAAGATTAAAGTTGATTTGTGGGTAATGTAAGGACTTACTTTGGCCCGAGGAAAGAGGCAACGCTTACCCACCGTGCATGCTGGGAAGCCTCCGCTGACCAGCTCCCTGGGGAGGCCAGCAACTGCACCCCTCCTCCAGCCACCCACCCAGATCCACTCTGGCCCCATTCCAAGGCCTTGAGCTCCTGAGTTGAACACCTGCCCTGCAGCTCAACATGCCCTCCTCAGCCTGCCCCTTCTCTGGGGCCCTAGAAAGGCAGAGATACCCCAGTCCCAGCCTGTGGCTCCTAACCTTCAGCATGACTACTGCCTGCAGGACTTGAAGAACCAAGAGACCCTGGCCCAGCTGCCAGCAGATTCTCATAGTCTGGGTGGGGCAGCAGTCTGGAAATTTTTTTAGGGGGGTAGGGATTGAATCTGGGGGTGTTTAAACACCGAGCCACATCCCCACCCTTTTTATTTTTTATTTTAAGACAGGGTCTCACTAAGTTGTTTAGGGCCTTGCTAAGTTGCTCAGGCTGGCTTTGAACTCATGATCCTGTCTCAGCCGCCGAGTCACTGGGATTACAGGCATTCACCAAGGGGTCTGGATTCCATCTAGGTGGTCTCCTGGGCACACTGAAATGTGGCACTAACCAGCCTGTGATGCTAAGGTGGCGGAAGAGGAGACGAGAAGAGCCAGGCAAGGTGTGGATGATGACGTAAGGGAGAAAAACCAGCAGTCAACAGGCCAACCGCTCCCCCAGCCCCAGCCCCCAGGGCAGAGGTCACCTACGGGAGGTAGTGGCTGAGCTCCAGCCTGCTGCAGCGGGACCAGTGGAAGCGGTGGAAGGCAGCCTGCACCAGGGGCGCCATGACGCTGCCCAGGCCAGTTTCGTCCGCACAGCCGTTCCCCTGCCCGTCATGCTCCATGCCGAGCCTGGAAGGCAGGGGCATCAGCGGAGGGACCTGAGTCATGTGGGGTGCCCACCCCAGGGAAGACAGGCACTACCCTACCCTTGCCAGGAATTCAAACTCTGCCTCCTGGCCTCAGTTTTCTGACCATGCCCTGGGGAGGGCCATTCCCTCTCTCCCCAATGGCACCTAGTGACATTCTTTCCTCCCAGATGCCTGCCTCCTCCCTCAAACCCTGCCCACATCATTACAGCTTCTATGCTAGCCCAAAGCCCACTGCTGCTCTAGGACACCAGCCTTGGCCGCCCTGCCCACCGGTTGACAGCTACAGCAGGGCCCCCTGGAGTGCCATGAACAACTTGTGAGCCATGTGCTGTCTTCCCACAAGACTGAAGGCCCTTGGGTGCGTGGACTGGGTCGCATTCAATTCCATTCAGCCTCATTCATTAAGCTCCCTCTACGTGCCAGCCCCTTAAACCCCCCAGACCCACAATTAGCACAGAGTTTTGTGCGTGGTAGGCACTGACCCCAGGATAGTTTAACTTTTAAAACTTTGCTCTTTATAGGTAGTCTTTGGTAGTCTACGTAGCTGCATCTGGCCGGGACCTCCAGGTAGACATGTGGGCCCCTGAACTTAACCTGGTCTCTCCAAAGGGAGGAGCTTCTGCCCAGGGAGGAGAGGAAGCCCCCGTCCTACACAGGAACACAAACTCCTGGCTCCAGAAGAGATGGGACTATCAGCTTCCCTAGCAGGGAGGCTCCTCATTGGTTTCCCTGTTGTCAGCCTCTGTGTCACAGCCGAGGAAACTGACACCCCGGGAGAGGAGGCACCCCGGATGAGAAAGGAACAGAGCCAGGGTGGAATCCCAAATTGCTAATGGTGTGCCTTAGCTCTGCCTCTGTGGCAGACCAGCCCAGCAGTGTGGCTGTCACCTGTGTGCATCACCATCTGACACCCTGAACAGGGCCCGCCTGTTTCTGCCCAGCATGTGGCTTCTTGAGTGCATCTCTTTCCTGTTCTCCACTGCAGCCCCATTCCTAGAACAGGGCCTGGCACAAGGTAGGTGCTCAGGAAATACCGGTTGAATGAATGGATGAACATGCTGTAAACAGTGTCTGCACCTGCAGAAGCAACAGCTGGCCGCAGCTGGCCCACTGCCTGGGCTGTCCGTGTGCCTGTTTACCATGGGCTCAGGCCAGCTCTTCAGCAAGCACAGAGCACGGGTGTGAGCTGCAGCAGGTCTCAGAAGGGCTTCAAGATGAGGACAGAATGGAGGGAGGCCAGGGACAGAGGCCAGAAAGCAAGTCCCAGCCTGTGACAAGGACATTGCCACAGAACTTCCCATAGGCAGGGCCACATCTGGTTCCCATGGTCCTGGGATTAGGAGGCTGTGCCTAAAGCAGGCCCAGAGTTGTTGTGGGGCCCGTGGTTCCCTCTCCCTCAGGGCGGGACCTCCCTCCCTGGGTAGCTCTGAGACACCATGCCAAGGGTATCTCCTGGGACACTGCGACCCGAATCTGATCTGAGCAGAGGCTTTCACCCTCAGGACTCCTTGGAGTTCATGGCACAGGCCTGGTCACAGACCCATCAGGGCTCCCACCTTCATGGTGCCACTTACACATGGCCGGTCTCGTGAGCCACCACAAAAGCAGAGGAGAAACCATCCTCATGGTTGAGGGCACAGCTTCTCAGGGGGTGGCACATGCCAGTGACAGGTGCATAGCCTGCCAAAGAGGAGAGAGGGCAGAGAGAGAAGTCATAGGCAGATAAGGCAGAACAGGCCAGGGTCTGTACCCAGCCTAGCTGCCTCAGGGACATCCTGGCCAGAGCTGGAAGGTCCCTACAGAAGGATGCTCCTGAAGTCCTACCCACAGCAGAGCTGCCCAGGGCCTAGCTGCCCCCACATCCTATGGCTCGGTGGCTTCCCTCTGGGCTTGCAGTTTCCCGCTGTCTCCTCCACTAAGCAAGTGGTCTGATGTCCAGGAAGGACCTGGGCCTGCGCACACTCTCACTCCATGCAGTCTCCCTCCGGTCCTGTACTCAGTCAGCAAACCATCTCAGGTTGCTTTCTATGTGGAGGGAGAGGGTGGCACTGTGTGAGATGCTCTGGGGAGCCAGGCATGGTGGCATGTGCCTCTCATCCCAGATATTCAGAGCATGATGCAAGAGGATGGCTTGAGCCCAGGAGTTTGAGACCAGTCCGGGCAACATAGCAATACCCCCATCTCATAAAAATAAAAAAAAAAATCTCTCTAGAGACTATGGAGAAAACAAGAGGAGTCAAATCCATGCCCCTGCTCCCACAGCACACCTCCACCATTGAGGAAGTTCCGAATTAGCAGGATGATTAGGTGATTAGATTGGTGGTGGGGTTGGGGTGCTGAAGTGCTAGAGTTAAAGGAGCAAGGGGTGGGGACAGTCCAGGAGTGATCTGGAGGAAGGGGAAGAGAATGGCTTCAAATGCATGGGCTGAGGGGGACCAGGGAGTGACTTCTGGGTAGCAGAGATGGGCCTGGAAGACAGGTAAGAGGACTCTCCAGAGGCAGGAGACACTGGCAAAGGTGCAGATAGGCCACACAGGGAGTACAGCAAGGTAGTGGGATGGGCTTGGGTAGCAACGACTGTGGCCAACATATACTCAGGACTACTGTGTGCTAAGGACCTGCTTTCAAGACTGACCCAGGGGCTGGGCTGGGGCTGAATGGTAGAGCAAGTGCTTAGCATGCAGGAGGTCCTGAGTTCAATCCCCAGCACTGCCAAACAAAGCAAAAGCAAAACCCTAACCCAGCCACAGCCTGGGAGGGCAAATTGAGCTGGGGAAGACCACGAGGAGGGGTGCCGATAGGAAGCACCCCCTGCTTGGGCCTGTGGAGAGAGCATTCCATGTCTTAGACTTGCTGCCAAATGCTCTTTCATTTGACATGGTTTGGGGGAGAACGATGAGCTGCTGCGGGGGGAAGGAGGTCTGGAGACTCTGTTGTCTTGGAGGTCTGGATTTGCTCTAACTGCCACATCATTGCACATACCAGCGTGTGTGTTGATGAGTGGGTGTACACGTGCATGGGTATCTGAAAGTTTGTCTGTACAGGTGCGCACTGCTTGCATCTGTGTGTATATGTGCATGTGTCTGTGTGCACGTATGCATGTCTCTATACACCACATTTGGGGCTTCAGTGGTTCATTCGAGAAGCCCTTTGGGTAGGCAGGTCTGGCTGACTCATTTCCAGCCTCAACATAGGGCCTGGAGAGCCAGTCTGGTCTCAGGTCTGTCTCCTATCTGCTGTGGGGTACAGGAAAGCCTCTTTGCCATTCTGTGCCTCAATTTCCCCACATGGGAAACAAAGGGATTAAAGCTGCAGATGCTTATAGTTTTCTGTACTTGGTCATGAACATTTCATGCATCCCTTGGCTCTTTGGGCAGCCATGGAATGGAGGAAGACTAATATTATTTTCCCCATTTGAGAACTGGGAGAATCTAGATGATGAGATCTTGGATCCCTGAGCTACTGATGCTTGGAGCAGGGATGGAGCATGGACTGCCTTTCCTGAAGGCCACATGTCCACCCTCCAGTTGCCCATAGTCTGCAATAAGGACACCACGACATGGTGTGGGCAGAGGTATCTTAAAGGACACCAGGGGGTCTTTAAGCAGCCAGATTCTGGCACATTAAGCACCGGGCCCAGGGCTTGACCACTCACAGCTGCCTGCAGGCTTGGACTGAAAGAGTGGGCACCCGAGTGGGGACACTTTTACTTTCCATAGTCCCCAAGAAACTATTCCAAGTTTACCCATCTGTCCACCCTGGCCCTGAGCTCTCCTACGGACCTAGAGCAGGCCCTACAGCGAGCCCACCTATCCCCAGGCCCACAGGTACCCACTGTACCTTGCATACCTGAGGGCCCAAAGTTTTGCCGGGTGAGGAAGATGACATGGTCGTGGTGCTCCGCATGGCCGGGGTCCTGGCGCTGCTGGGAGTGTGCCCAGCGACACACCTGTTCCAGGCTGCGGGAGGGGTTCCCACGCTCGATCAGGCTCAGGGACTGCAGGGTGGGACACCAATGGCAGAGTGGTCAGAGCCCTGGCTGCCAAGATCTCTCCTTCCACTTACAGGTGGAAGTTCCAAGGCCCAGGGGACTGTAGGGCACATTCCAAAGATCACCAGCTGTCTGCACATGACTGCCACTGGCACGCAGCCCTCCCTGCTTCAGGGAGGGTTCGCCAGCCAGACCTGTGTCCACAAGAAAGGACAAACAGTATTTCCAACCCCTCAATTAAGCATCAAGGCAGGCGCTGTTCACTTGACATTCTCCATCTCTAGTCATCACAGTAGCCCTTAGAGGGAAGCTCTAAGAATAAATGACTAGTCTAAGACTGCAGCGCCCAGGGCTGAACCCCAACAAGACTTAACTCGTCTTGGTCAGTGCCTCAGTTTCCCTTCAATTCCCTTACTGAAGAAATAGTACATTCCCCTGACTCCTCCAGTGCCTCCACCTGAAGCCTAGTTTCCTGGATGCTTGTCCCTCCAGCCTTCATCATAGCTGCTCCTACGCCACAATTCACAGCCCTTCTCCCTCCGAACCCAGCCTGCTGATAGGAAGGGGCCTTACCTGGCGGTAGCCGACCATAATCAAGCGGACAAGGGCAATGTTCATGTGGGCCCCTAGGGACTCGTCGTGGTAAATCTCATCAACCTGTAAAGGCAAGAGTGCATGTGAAGGGGAAGGGAACATTCTCCAAGAGCCTGTAACGGCCAGGTCCTGGGCTAGACGTCTTCCATGGGGTACCCATTTCACCCCTCCATGACCTCATCTGACTCTTATCCCCACTTTACCAATGAGGAAACTGAGGTCGAGAGGGGTCAAATGACTTGCCCAGGGACACAGCTAACAAGGGCTGGGATTCCAGCACTGTCCACTCAATTTCAATGCTGAGCTCTTTCCACGAAGCTGAAGCGTATGTGGGAGGTGGAGAGTGGGGACCTCAAACTCAGCCACTGTGACCAAGATGCTCATTTCTCCATGTCTTGAAGAACTTCTTCCAGAAATGTCACCTGGCTTGGGAAACCCTGGTTCAAGCCACTTGACCTAACTTCCATGTACCTTTTCAATTTTCCTACAGTGCCTAGGCACACGTTGTATTTTGCTTGTTTCATGGATTCTGTGTATTAAAAGCATGATTTCCTAGTGAATGCTTAGGATATGCTGTCGTTTATGTAACTAATTCTCCAGATTGAGCATCAGAGACTCAGGGAGAAGTGACTTGCCTAAGAAGAGATAAAGTCATAGTGAAGCAGCTACTAGGAGTCCTAGGTTCAAACCCCAGCTCTGCCCTTTGTGAGCTGGCTGAATTAGGCGCTACAGGGAATCCCTTAGAACCTCTGTATCTTTTTCTGCAGAATGGGGATATAATGATTGTCATAGGGCTGGCTTTGGTAAACATCTGGAAATCACAAGTGAGCAGCAGAAGCCTGGAGACAGAGTCAGCAGTCATGGAAAGAAGGCAAGAGTGGAGCCCAGCCTCTGACTTCTGACCACATGGCTTCCCAGGAGCTGGGATGGAGTTTCATGCTTGCCCTTGTCCTCACCACTTCCATCTCCCCATGCCCTGCAGATGGAGTCAGTCTGTGGGTTCAGAGCTGCAACAGCAGAAGTGAGTGAGCCATGGAGCCCCACGCCCAGCCCACTCGTCCCAGTGCCCAGAACTGGCATCAGCCCAGTTCATCAATGTGCAGACTCCAGAGAAGCCAGTGTCAGGCTTCCTCACAAGCCTTCTTGGCGCCCATGTCTGCATCCAAGAGAGCAGAGACCACAGCCTAGTACCTGCCAACTCCCCACCACAAGGCAGGATGGACTCACCAACAGGCAAAGGGCTCCCTTCCACCCTTCTCCTCTACCTAGCAGGAGCAGACTTCAGGGAAACAAAGTGCTAACAATGTGTAGCCTCCCCAGACTTGCCTTAGGAGGGACCACAGGTCCCGTTGGCCACACATATATGCTTCCTAGCAGAATTCCAACCCAAGGTGCTCTGCAGATGGCTGAAATGATAATCCACCTGCAGTGAAGTGACTCAACTCACCCCAGCTTCCTGGCCCTCCAAGGCTGGGGCACAGCCTTCCCTCAACACTGAGCTGTGAGCAGTGTCGTGGACTGCCCCCATGTGTGCTATAAGGAGAGGCAGGATGGGTTCATCAGCAAGGCACGCTCAACACAGCCACATGTGTGCCCTGCGTGTAACACAGGTAAGCCCACCAGGTGTCCTGAGCAAACAGAAGAGGAGAGGAGGGGGAGGTGCAGGGAGGGGAGGGGAGGAGAAGAAAAGACTCACTGGGACATTTGGGTTAGGGCATCTGCTGGGACCCTAGGCATTTAGAAGTACCCAAGGGCCATTTCCTTCCTCCACATGTCCCTCCAGTAGGTTGGACCATGCAGACTGCTGCCAGAGCCCTGCCACATGACAGACAGCTCTCTGTATCCACTCTCTGCCTCCTGGCTCAACCAACCGTGGATTGAAAATCTTTGAAAAAAAAATTGTCTATATTAAACATGCTACATGGTTTTTTCTGGCCATTATTGCTTAAACAATACACTATAATAACTATTTTACACGGTATTTACATTGTATTAGGTATTATAAATAATCTATAAATGACAAAGTGTTAGGTTGATTCCAGGTGGCTGGGAGCAGGGCATCAGGCAGCCTGCCTGAGAAAAGAACAACCAATCAGCCGCTGGCAGACAAGCGCCAATGGCATCTCACAAACACCTGATGATTGATGGATCCACCAGCCAATCTCTAAAAGGCCATGCCCATCAACTTCCTTCCTCCACCCTGGACTATAAAGCAGCTGCCCAGCCAGGCTGAGTGCCATTTGCCCTGCCGGCCATTTCCCCTGCCCACCCGGCACTTCCCCTGTTTGCCCTCACTATGGCAGCCCAGGTGAATTTGGGCCAGGAGTCGCAGATCCCAATAAAAAAATTCATGCCAGAACATCTGGTGAATTTCCACCTGCCTCTCTGATTTTCCTCTATGGAAACACTGCATAGGTGATATAGGGGACTTGAGCACTCACAGATTTGGGTTTCCACAGGAATCTTACAACCAAACCACCACAGATACTAAGGGATGACTTTATTCATTCCTGTCCCTCATTCAGCAGGACAAATCCACTCACCAAGGCCTTCAGTGACCTTGTTCCAATGGCTGCCATCGCAGGTCTAGGACCTGGTTGGTGGGGTTGGCCCTGCTGTTCCCGGTTCCCTAGTCCAGTCCTTCTCTGGGGTACTGGCTCCCCCATCTGCACATACCCTGTCAGCTCCAGCCCTGGAGTAGGGACCTCCCTGGCTCTGACTTTACTGGAACTGCTTTGGGGCTTTGTGCAGGCCACGGAAGTGGCTGGACAGGGCTGCCATGTTGGCTGGAACTGCAGGGGCCACCTGGCACATGGTGGTGGTGGGGCTACCTGGGAGGCCCAGGACCCCAGCCCCTCTGGAGCACATTCACAGGCTCCAGCCTGGTTGTACACTCAGGGCCGGGCTCCATCAGCTGCCTCCCAAATGCCAGAGGTGAGGAGAGGGAGCCAGCTCCGGGGAGATCAGAAATTGCTTGCAACGATTGTGCAAAGGCAGGACAGCCAAAAGACACACCCCAGGGCAGAAGGAGCAGTGCTTCCGGTTTCCTTGCCTCTCACCTCCAGCCAAGTTCAAGGTCACCTCTGCTAGGACCCCTCCCCACAAGGTTAGGGTTTGACAAAGTAGTTGGCCTGAGATAACCTCGGGGTGTGCACTAGCAAAACAAGCAACAGTTGGGACTCCTGCCAAGGAGAAACAAAACTGCAGAGGGAAGAGGATGGGCAGAGAGTGCTGGGGTTGGAGGAACAAGCTGATACTCCCCACGCACCTACTATGTGCCAGCACTGTGCAAGGGCTTTGCCTACAACCTCACAACCACCTTGTGAAGGGAGGAATTTTTCCAGTCTCATAGGTCAGAAATCTGAGGTTCAGAGAAGTTAAGTAACTTGCCTGAAGTCCCCCATTTGGAAAGTGGGGAGGCTAGAATTTGAACTCAGATCTCTGCAACTCTGTGGTCCCTATTTATACTCAACTGCTGTCCAAGCCAGTTGCTGGGTGAGGGTGACTGGGATGGGCTTCCTCCGTTTGGGAAAGAAGATGAGCAGAGTTTAAAGCTCAGAGGAGGAAAGTAGGCCCTTCCCCTGATCTTGGCCAACCGTGGCATCAGCAGGCGGCAGACAGCAATGGAACTTCCGGGGCCCGGGGCTGCATTCTGTCCCAGCCACACAGTGCTCTCCAAGCCAGGTCTCCTCATCTGTACTCTACAAGTTGTGGCGCCCCTGTGCGGGTGGGAACACAGGAAGACACAGTCCAACTGAGAAGATGAATCGCACTGGAGGAAGATGAGGAAGGCTGACAGGGATGTGAGATTAGGGCCCGACCATGGGACATCCCACGGAATGACAAAGACAGAAGGGAGTCCAAGATGGAGGTGGGAAAGGAGAGCAGCACCCAGCGGCCAGGAAGGAAACAACAGGCAGGGAGGCAACTCAGTAGGCAGCAGACAGGCTGGCCCCTGTGCCTGGGGCGTTCTGAAATCTCCTCCTAAACACCCCACCCACCGTCAAATACAGCACACCTACTTTCCAATCACAAAAAGGCTTCCTTGCTTCCAAATGTGGGTGAAGTGTGCCCCACTCAGTAAGCAGCAACACCGCTGGACGTGAGGAACGGCCAGAGCCCCATCTGCGGTAACCCGGCATGGCCAGGCCCTCCTGGCCCTGTGGTCGAGCTCCCTTGATGCAGGAGCTTAGTTTCTGTTCTCCCCAGAGGGACATCAGATTCCACAAACAAGGCAGGAAATCCAGGTTTCCACCTGAGTGTGTACGGGGCAGCCGGGCCCCCAGGGAGCCCCAGGGTGGGCAGCTGGTAGCTTCCCTTCTGCACCAAGACTGGCCTCTCCTTGACAGAGTAGGTGAAGAGGTGCCCCCAGAGAACGGTCTCCGGCCACCCCAAGTTCCCTCTCTCCTAGGCCACATCATTCCTCAGGGGCTACAGTGTAGACTGTCCACCTCTTCCTTGGTAGCCAGGTGCACGCAGGTCTCAGACAAGGAGGAAGCAAAGTAGGGACAATGCTGAGAAAGCAAGACTCTGGGGTATTAAGCCCACCTGTGCTCACACTGAAGCGAGGACAAAAGCCTGCAGCGTGCTCCTCTAGCCTGGCCTCCACCCAGTTACCTGCCCAGATGGAATTACTGACTCTCTGCTTTTTAATAATGCATTCATGATCCCTAATTCCAAAATTGGAAAAGCTCCAAAATCCAAAACTTTTGGAGCACCAGCATGACACTACAGGTGGAAAATTCCATACCTGGTTTCTTGTAACAGGTTGCATTCAAAATGCAGGTGCACTAAAAATAGTGTATAAAATCACCCCCAGGCTTCTAAGGTGAATGTGAAATGAATTTCAGGTTTAGACTTGCATCCCACCCCCAAGATAGCTCATTAGGTGGACATTCCAAAATCCAAAACATTCAGACCAGGAATACTCAACCTGTTAAAACTTTTAGCTTTAGGGTAGCTTTAGATTTGTAGAAAAGTTGGTAAGGAGATTGCCCTGCACCCAGTTTCTCCTCCCAGCAATGTCTGTTCCTATGGTGCATTTGTGATGACCATGGAGCCAATACTGACATGTTATTAACCAAAGTCCATATCGTATGTAAATTTCCCTAGCTGTCCCCTCATATCCTTTTTAAGCTCCAGGGTCCCATCCAGGACAGGACCCTGCATTTCACCACAGTCTCCGTTGGTTGCTCTGGTCTGTTCCTGCTCTGTGGTGGTTTCTCAGACCTTCCTGGGTTTTGATGGCCTTGGTGGTTTGGGCAAGGACTGGCCACGTCTTTTGTAGACTCTGCTTTAATTCGGACAGGTCTGATGCTCTTCTCATGGTTAGACTGCTGCGGCTATGGGTTTGCGGGAGGAATTCCTCACAGCTAATGCACCAGTGTCCTCACACCACATTAAGGAATTGCACCATCCCATGACATCCCTGATGATGTTGATCGTGATCACCCAGCTGTGACAGTGTTTGGCAGATTCCCTTTGCTATAATGTTACTCTCTTTCCCCTCTTTCCATACTGATGAACTCTTTAGGGAAAAAGAAAAAGTCAGTGCCAGGCGTGGTGGCATTCGCCTGTAACCAGAGGTTCAGTTGGCTGAGGCAGGAAGATCACAAGTTCAAAGCCAGCCTCAGCAACTTAGCTAGAACCTATCTCAAAATATAAAAATAAAACAGACTGGGTGTGGTTCAGGGGTTAAGTGCTCCTAGTACAATCGCCAATACAAAAATGGGGGGGGGGATATAGGCACAGACTACATTTAAGGAGTAGGGGGTTAAACTCTACCTCCTTAAGAGTGAGGAAACCACTAAAGTTATTCAGAATCCCTCTGCATGATCTTCCCCTCTCTCCCTTTCATTTACAGCTGGATTATGGATTTTGCTTTATACTTTGGGTTATAATTCAATGCTCAATTATTTTGTTGTTCAAATTGCCCCAATTCTGGTCATTGGAAGCTCCTTCTGTTGACTCCTGTATCCCTTTAACACACTCTACAGCTTGGGGGCTTTTTGTTTATTTGGGTTTTAGCTATTTAGCCCCGCAAAGTACACCCCCTGCCCCATTCCTAGTATCCCCCATCTTTTCAAGGGCTCCAAGGAGAACAGTACATCGTCTCTATCTTCATGGTGAAAAAAGAGATTCAAAGTGGTGTAAAAGCTTGAGGAAATTCTCCAAGCACAGTCAGTCCCATGCACGAGGACAGAAGGTGGAGGTGTTGTTTGAGGGCAAACAGATGGCCATAATGACTCTCTTGCCCTTTTTCAGGCCCAGAGGGATGACAGCAATGTGGAGTCTTAGGCCCTTAGACCAGACCTTCGTCTCTGCAGTCCTGATGCTTCTGACAACAGGACACAGTGTCTCTGCAGACACCCTGGGTATCGGAGACACACAGGCATTTCATCTGGTCTCAGATGCCCTTCTGTTCTTGCCTTTATAATCACTGGTGACAGGTGGAAGTTACAACGTGGCAGTCACCAACTGTGCAAAGCAGAACCTCTTCCCTATTTCTGGTGGCTTAATGCAGCAACCACTACCCCTCATCCGTAGAGGCAAGGAATTGTCTGAGGAAGGATACGAGTCCTGGTGGTTGTCTGAAAACCTCCATGGACACCTTCCAGTAAGACCAGGCAGGTGCCGGCATCGAGCCTTGCAGATGGGTGCTGCAGCCCGGGTGGAAAGAGATGACAGAGGAGCCGTCGTGTTCTGCCTGCTCCAGATACGAGGCTGAGCATGCTGCCTGGAGGAGCCCTGGGTCTGACACCTCCACTGAGAGTCATCTGGGAAGGTGGGACTCAGAAGTGGAGAAGGACCTGGAATCCCTGAGCTTCTCATGCCATCCTAGCTTTATATGTACAAGATATAAAAATGCTAAGTGATGATAAAGCATTACAGCAGAATTTAACTAGTAGTACATTTTTTCTTTCTGTTTTCCAGTACTGGGGACTGAACTCAGGTGCACTTTGCCACTGATCTATACCCTCACAACTGAATTTTATTTATTTTTATTTTTTTAGGGAGAATGACAGTAAGAGAGAGAGAGAGAGAATCTTTTTTTTTTATTTAGTTTTTTTTTAATGTGGCTTTCTTTACTCTAGACTTCATTGTATACATGGTGTTGGGGTTTGAACTCGCATATTCACACATGCCAAGCAAGTGCTATAACTGTAATCGCTCCAGCCCCCACCCTCAGCCCTTTTAATTTTTTTTATTTTAAGACATGGTCTTGCTAAGCCCAGGCTGACCATGAACTTGTGATCTTCCTGCCTCAGCCTCCAGAGTCGTTGGAGTAGAAGCATATGCCTGGCTTAACTTTTTTCTTAAGTATCTAATATAATGGGGCATGTGACAGTTGATGGGGTCTTGGAGCTGATGATACATGTTAAGCTGTGTTTACAGGCATGTGTGAACCTGTGTACACATCTGATTTGGCACAATATACACAGGCACCAAATGCCTATGTCCCATGTGGATATCTAGACATGTTCATGTGTGTACGCATGTGCACAAACATACATATTACACATGTGTATGCGTGCGTGTGTGGTGTGGATAGACATCAGCAATACACTGCTGCCTGTGGCCTGAGACCCTTGCCCTCATGCACCCTGGGGCTGAGCCACACTGTAGCCAGGGCGGGGCCCGCTTTCCCTGGGTGTGAACACTGACCTCTCCAGGGCACTATGTTCCCTGGTGTACCACACTGGCAAGCCCTGCCTCTGTGGTCACTAGGGAGGCCTTGGAGACTGATGTTGCTCTCATGGCCTCAGAAGGAGGGTGCTGGGTCTCCTGATTTGTTTCCCATTGATGCAGGCCCCTCATCCAAGTCCATGACCATGGCTCTGTATTTCAAGGGGCTGATGTGAGCATCCAGTGAGCAGTGTCAGCTGCCTTTTAACCAATGCACTTCTAAAAGATGTGGCTGTCTCCAGGACTCCCTGGAGCCTACAGGCCATTCCCCTGGGCTCTAGCAGCTCAGTCTACCTCACCCCCAGGTTATTTATGCAGGGTGGCTCCAGAAGGCACAGAGACGGAACCACCCAGCACAACAGAGTCCCTTTCACAAGCCCACAATGCTCGGCATTTATCCCCACAACCTATTCGCAAAAAGCAGCAGCCTTTATGTCCCAGACCGGCCTACTTGTGTGTAAACAGAGGCAGCGTGGAGGCCTGGAAGCCCCTGCTGTCTCCCGCCACTGCCACATGCGCTCACCCCTCTAAATCCAGCTGCGCTCCTCTGTGGGTGTGGAGGAAACACACCTTGCAGAAGACAGGGGACGTAAGGTGAAGACAGTTGTCAAGCATTTGGAGCCAGCCTGTGCTCAGTGAGATCTATTGTCCAGTTCGGGAGCCCATTAGATCACCACCGAAACAGCATCTCAGGAGTCTCACTCCCCGCAGGTCAAGTGGGATGCAGTAGAAGGAAGCACTTACTTCGTGGAGCATAAAGCTCTCTTCTGCTTAGAGATACTCACTATTATACGTCTCATGCCAGAATTTAACATTCGTCCTTTCTTTTGCAAGCAACTATCCCATCCGTGGCTTTGTTTTGAAGCTGTAAAGACCTATGCACGGCAACTGCAGCTAACGCCACAGGGCACGGGTTCTCAACCTGTTCCTACCGAGGGTGCTGATAATTCTTGGTAGCGGGGAGCTGTCCTCTGCACCATAGGATGCTCAGCAGCGTTCCTGACCTCTACCCACCAATGCCGGTAGCACCCCACCCCTCCAGCTGTAATAACAACAGCAACAATCTCTCCAGACCTTACCAGCATAGCAGGTTAAGAAGCCCTGCCTAGAGCTGGGGTGTGGCTCGCTGGTAGAGCACTTGCCTAGTACTCAAGAGGCCCAGGGTTTGATTCTGAGCACTGCAGGGGGTGGGGGAGGACAGAAAAGGAAAGGAAAGCAAAGAACCACTGCCTTAAAGTGAATGTGCTTTTGGCTCTTAATAAAGGAATGGGGGTTTCAGGATAGACCAAAAAAAAAGGGAAAGGACAAAACAGGGAGGAGGAAGATTTGCATTCCACCAACCTGAGGGAGAATGGGCTACTCTGCATGTCCAGCTACACATGAAAAGGAAAGGTCTGGAAAGTACACTCTCCCTCAGCACAAAAGCAGTGTTCGTGGTGCTCCAAGTCAGCCTTTATGATGATATTTGACACACATCATGTGCCCCAAAACATGCCACCTTCATAGGCTGAGACTGCCAAGACCCTGGTCCGACAGCCACCTGCACTGAAACCCCCTGGGTCTGGAAGAGGTGTGGAGCTCTTCTGAGCAGCCACCCGAGGAGCCTGTGATGACAAACGAGCTCCGCAGCAGATTGACAGAGCTGGGGACTCTGCGGTTGGCAGAGGTATCAGCCAACATCTCCCAGACAACCAGCCCCAACACCTGTGTATTGGCAGCCAGGTGAGGCAGGGTGGGGAGGAAAGGTGGGCAGGGGGCCGATTGCCTAGACAGGTGGGCTGCCAAGAGGGGTCCCAGAGAGAACAGGCTGGGAGCTGCAGCCTGGCTGGGTGAGGAAGGAGGAAGGGACTCTGTCTCCTTTGGCACTTTTTTAAAACGGGGGAGGGACAGAAAAAGGAGTCTTTTTTTTTTTTCCATCTGGTTTTTGTTTTTCCTTTATTTATTTGTGAATGTGGTGCTGGGGGTTAAACCTGGGTCCTCGCACATGCCAGGCAAGCGCTCCACCACTGAGCCACCACTCCAGCCCCTCAGCTCTCTTCTTGTTTCCCTGACTATGCCAGGAGACTGAGGCTTGTTTTTGCAGCCATACCAAAACTTCTAGAACCAGAGTCTTTCTGTGACAACAGGCATTTACTAAATGCTATAAGCCCTCAGGAAAGTGACCTAGTAAAAATGGGTAAACTGAGGCAGAGAAAGACAAGTCTATCCAAGGCCCACCCACAGATGAAGGAGCATTGAGGAGGGAGTCTTTGCTCATCGTCTAGAGCTGTGAATATTTTTAGTACATTTACGAGTTAGTGCAAGAGATAAACAGAAGGCAGAACGGTGCCAGCATGCTCTCACAACTGCCCCTGACAATGCAGCGCCCGGGCCTCATCAGATGATTGTGAGCACTTCATCCACGGCCTCCACCCTCCTCCAGACTAGCGCAGTGGCCATCCATCCTGGGAACCAGATCTCCTCTCCAATCCCACCAGGCCAGCTGTGGGCCCTGAAATCCGGATCAGAAATGGTCACAGGCAGGCAAGGTGCAGGCAAAGGGACACTGTGTCCACTGGCTCCATGAAATCCCAAGGGGAGAGTGATGCTTATACAGCATTCCAGCCAAATAAAAGCCCCACACAAAGGACAGGATGAGCTACAGGTCCCCTGGGAGGGAGAGGCTCTCAGCCGCTCACCTCCAGGGGAGAGAAGTCTGATTTCGTGTCCCTCCCCTGCGCCTGGGAAGCCACAACTCCGCACCGCCACTTACCCTGATGGCAGCAGCAAGGCCACGCCCATCTCGATGTCCTCAGCCTCTCTCTGGAAGAGCAGGGGCTCATGGAAAGCTCTGACTCAACCATGCTCCTGCCCATCCCAGGTTCCTGCATTCACAGGGTCAGCCAGCAACTGTGGGCAGCCTGGCTTTCAGCCCTCTGGAAGCTCTGAGTGACAATGGCTTTCCTCCTCACACAGCTTCTGGCAGGCAGAGGACCCAGACTACCCGAACAGCAGGCTCCAAGGCAGGCCCTCACGGCACAGTCTTTAGTGGAAGCTGACCATGCTCCTGGTCAGCTGGAGGTCAAAGGTCAAAAGCCAGAACATGATAATTACGCCAAGAGAGCTGGAGCGGGCCATGTGTTTACCCTCCTTCAACAGTGAAGTTCTGGGGATATGAGGAGAGGTCCAGGTGAGGACAGGTGAGTGGCTGAACTCCACTCCATGACCCTTGAGGACCGACTTGGAAGAAACCTCCCACCCCTCCCCCGTCGCTGTCCAGGTCTCTTACCACTTCAGATCTGAGGGTCCTCCCAGACCCTTCTGACTCATCCTATTATAGACAAAAAGTACACTTTAGCCTGTGGAAAGAAATATCTCCTTTTATGACCCACCAAAAGACCATCACTGGGGGCTGGAGCGGTGGCTCAGCAGTTACAGTGCTTGCCCAGCACGCACGAGTGTGTGAGTTCAAACCCCAGCACCACGTATGCAACGAAAGCCACATGAAAAGCTAAGTAAAAAATGGTTTCTCTCTTTCTCTCTCACTGGCCCTCTCTCTTTAAAAGAAAATAGACCATCACTGGGCTGGAGTGGTGACTCAGTTGTTATGGTGTTTGTCTGGCATGCGTGAGGATCTGGGTTCAGACCCCAGCACCATGTACACAACTGTGTGGGAGCAACAAAAGCCAGATGAAAAACTAAATAAAATTGATTCTCTCTCTCCCTCCTCTCACTCTCTCCCTCTTCCTTTATTAGAGAGAGACTTTATTAAAGACTGTCACCCATGTCCAAGGGAAGCTCCCAAACTCTGGGTGGGGGAAAAGTTCCTGCCCACTCCACCACCTTCCCAACATTACCGTAAGCTTTACACCTCTGAGGTGGGTTTCACCTTTTCCCATAACCCCTGAGGCCAGCCCTCCACTCACCCGGCCACCAGAGCTCCCTCAGAACCTCTGGAGGGATTCAGATCTGAGCATTCAGTGGGCCTGAGATGGGCAGCCCAGGGCACACAGTGGCCCAGAACCCACATGTTGAGCTTGCCCCAAGCAGCGACCTCGGGAACTGGCACAGGGTCAAGGCCCCTTCAGGACACACACACACATCTCCTGGGGGGCTGCTCCCGGACTGTGAGGACCCACCTGGAACCTCAAAGTTGGTAGAAAGAGTCTTTTAAGCTGACGACATTTGAGACTCGATAGAGGCTGAAAGAAGCCTCCTCGGAGCTTCCCTGCCTGAGGAACAGCAGTACCTTCTAGAAATCGAGGCCACCAGAAATCCCCTCAGAGGAGATTCATGCCATAAAGAACGACCTCTGGGGCCTGCAGAAGCCAGCATCGCCACAAACTTCTCATCTCCTCTGGCCTCCTAAACATTCATTTTCCTGGGGCTGGTGCAGTGGCTCAGTGGTTACAGCCTGCCCGGCATGCGCGAGTACGCGAGTTCAAACCCCAGCACCCACGTACACAACAAAGTCTCGGAGCAACGAAAGCCACATGAAAAACTAAATAAAATTAATTCTCTCTCTCTCTCCACTGTCCCTCTCTCTTAAAAAAAAAAAATCCATTTTCCTGGCCTAAAGAAGTCAATTTGTCCTGGGGGAGGAGGGTATCTTTGCCTCTCTGTTTCTCTCCCTACTAAATTAGGTATATAAACTCGGAATTAAGACCACCCCTCTACTCACTGAGCAGGACCTCCAGGACGGAACGTAAGACATCCTCTCTGACACAGGGTCAGCCACTGCAGCACCACCTGGCAAGAGGTTGCTGGGGGGTGAGCTGAGAGGACAGAGCAGCAGTCCCATCCCAGGCCCACGGCCCCCACCCACCACGTGGGAGACCAGCAAATTACACCCAGTTTCTGTATAAGGACACAAGGACACTGAGACCTTCCTACGGTTCTTGGGAGAATTGAGTAAATGAGGTTAAGCTTATAAAGACTGATTCTCGGAAAACAATTCTACTGATCACCACAGGGACTCACTGGCCACTGTCTATGTGTACACAGAGCATACGCTCTGAGGGCAGGGGCTTCATAAGCTACTTGTACGTGTGGCAGGGGCATGGGGGAGTACCGGGGATTGAACCCGGGGTGCTGTACCACTGAGCTACATGTCCAGCTCTTTATATTTTTTATTTTGAGACAGGGTCTCTCTAAATGGCCCAGTCTGGCCTTGAACTTGCAGTCCTCCTGCATGGGCCTCTGGAACCGCTGTGCCACCACACCCAGGGAAACTACTCTGTTGTCTGCAGGCTTCACTGCTCGCTTCCTGGGAACAGCTCCTACTCCACCTCATTTCCACACCCAGCGTTGGGCCCTGACCTAGTGGGCCCAAGTCAACCTTAAGATCATGGCGGTAAGTCCATGGACGGCCATGACCTGCCCCAGGAGGACAAGAAGGGTCCTTTTAGCCTCTGTGTGGAGCTGGAAGTGTGAACATCTCCACCACAGGGAGAAAGTCTGTCTCCTCTTCTTTGCCATTACCAAGAACAGACCAGCAGGAAGACAGAGGAGGGAAGAGACCTGCTGGGCCTGAGGCCCTAGTCCTGCAGTCCCTGGAGCTGGCCTGTTCTGCAGCTCACACGAACTCTGGGCAAGTCAGCAGCTGCCTTCCAACAGATGACCCTGTTTTGCTTAAGTTAGTGTGAGCTGAGTCTACCTATTGCAACTACAAGAACCCGAACACCCACCCTATCCTGCCTAGCACCCAGGAGGCCTATGACAACCACAATGAGAGGTGGAGCTCCAGAAAGTCACCTACTGACACTTCAGTGCAGCCAAGGGTCACTTAAGAAGCCAAGCAACAGCTTTCTCAATGGAGGTACCCAAGGGGACCTCTGAAAGAGTTTCTCTGAAAGATGAGGAAGAAAGAGAGCTCTGTGGCCTTACCTAGAGTCTCCCCTCAGCCCTGCCCCACCCTGGCACTCTCTCAGGCTCCCACCCCAAGCCAGAGTCCAGACAGTGAGCCAGAATCCTCACACCTGGTCAGGTCTCCAAGTCAGAGAGCAGAACTTGAACTTCAACAGAAACAAGGCGTGGTCTACAGCACATCTCCCCACCCCAACCCACTTCCAAATCGGGTTCTGAGGAAGCCGCTCCTCAACAGAAGGCCTTGGGGGTAACCATCTCCCGCTGCGAGTTCTGTCTTCTCTGGCAGAGATGAGGTGTCCTGCCGTCCCGCTTCCCACCCCCCCAGAAAATGCCAATGTTTCCATTTGCACATTCACTTCCAAATTCCAACTCTATCACTGTTTCTGCTCTTGGGTTTTCTTTTACAACGTCTGCTCCATTTCCTCACTGGTTAGAGTAAAACCTTGAACACACATTTATTTATATTTCCACGGGACAGCCATGATTTTGGAAATTATCTTTTAAGAAACAGGACTCTGGGGGCTGCAGTGGTGGCTCAGCAGTTGGAGCACTTGCCTGGCATGCACTAGGACCCAGGTTCGAACCCCAGCACCATGTACATAGCCAAGTGTCAGAGAAAAAAAGACCAGAGAGAAGAATAAATATGATTCTCATTCTCTCTCTCTCTCTCACTCTCTCTCAAAAGAAGAAGAAGAAGAAGAAGAAGAAGAAGAAGAAGAAGAAGAAGAAGAAGAAGAAGAAGAAGAAGAAGGAGGAGGAGGAGGAGG